>PVJA010027736.1:0-28286 GCA_004027025.1 Myocastor coypus | reverse complement strand
TGTTTCAGAACCTCTGTTTGTTTATTCACTCATTTTTATGGCCGGCTCAGCCCGCCCCGAGGGCAGGGCTGGCGCAGCATGTGGTGCCGGGGATCAAACTGGGGTCCCTGAAGCCACCCAAGCTTTCCCAAGCAGGTGCTTTAGACCACTGAGCCATCCCGCCGGGCCCCTGGAGATAGAGTTTGATAAGCTGACAGTTTTTAGTGAGATCACAGTCAGGTTGACCCATATGCAAATGGCCCTCCACTCCTGATTTAGTCAATTTAGAGACAGCACTGGTGGTCTGGTCAGTGAGCTCTACACTTGGCACAGCCGTGCATGTATTGTCTTGCTATGATGGCCACGTTGTCCCTGACCCTTCTGCTTTTAACTCCATTGGCATAGGTTCATCATATCCACTTGGACCAAAACCAGCTCTCTGAAGACTCCTTGTTAGCAGATGACTCTGAGTAGCTAATTAAGCTACAGAATAGGTGATCTAGATTAGAGACCAGCAAATGCATCCCTGCTCCAAGGACAAGTATCAAGCAGCTCTTGCTATGGACTGGCAACCATGGAAAGGAACGGGAAAATCCTGGACCTCTTGTGCCTGTTATAGCTAGGGATTGAATGTTAGGGTTGAGTTTGCATGTGCTTTGTGATTGACTTAGGGCATAATATTCCTAAACCTGATTCAGGTTATGTTTATTTTGTCTGTCAATGTGAAGGGTACATAGGAAAGAATCAGAAGCTTTAGTAAAACCAAGAATGTACAGCTGCCGTTTTTTCTCTACCTTTATGACCTCTTGGAGAAGTACAAATCAGCAGATTTAGTCTGACTTTATTCTTCCCCTTGCCCAGCTTGGTGTTGGCTTAGTTTTCATTTTTTCCTTCCAGAATCTTGTGTTCCCTTGGTGGTTGCTAGGTGATTATTGAATGTCACCCCCAGCATCTTCTTAGATAATGATGTTAGAAATCTATAATTGCCAGAAGTTATCTTTTCCCACTTTTAGAAAGATGAGCTGGTCATTTTCTTCTTTTAATCGTTGGGTGTTTAATTTTGCCCTATAGGAGGTTGTCAGAGATAATAGCTGATGAGTCTTTAATATTAGCTAATTCTCAAAACATCATAAGGTCAATGTCAAAGGGATTTTTGTATGTATCTTTGTATATCTGTACTAACCCATCTTGTCCATCTCCATCTTTTGATCTTTCATTTGAACAGTTTTACTTCTTAGGACCCTGGACTTGCTTCTGGAGTTATAAGGCAACTTTTGTCTCCATCAGTTAATATGAAATGTGCTAAGCAAGGTGATTCCATATAAATATGGACCACTAGTCTCCTTCCCTGGTAATGTATGGTTATATAGCTTCATGAGTCAAACTGTCTCACCCCACTGCACTCCAACTTCCCGTTAGGATACCAATGTTTATGCATAGCATAAAAAATGAACATTTTCCCATATCCTTAAGCTGTATGCACAATGTTTAGTGTGTGCTTATGTACATTTTTCTGGTAATAACTTTAATAGCTTTTGTCAGATTCTTTTTTGGGTGGAGGTACAAGGTCTCACTATGAAGCTTAGACTCGTAATGTTCCTTCTGTCTCAGCCTCCCCAGTGCAGAGATTACAGGCATGTGCCACCATACCCAGTTTCGGTGGGTGACTTGGAGCAAGGCCAGCATGGCATGCAGTACCAGCGATCAAACCTGGGTCCTTGCACTTACCAAGCAGCTGCTTAGAGTGTTGAGATATCTCCCTGGCCCTTCATCAGATTCTTAAAGGAATCAATTTACTAATGCCAGATTAAGAGCTACTATAAAGAACACACATCAGATTACTGCGGCCTAAACTTTTGGCAATGGAGATGCCCAAGATAGATACATCCTACTAGTTCTGAGTCACTGTCAAGATCCATCTGTAGTTTCACAAATCTCAGGCTTCCTCAGTGTATTAACCCAGGAGGGTGAATCCAAGACCCCAAATGGTCTTGTCTCTATTTTCTTGTTGCAAGTTGCAGTACCCCAAATATTTCTTCAAAAATCACATTCCTACTCTGCCATAAAGAAAGATAAATTGAATCATTTGCAGGAAAAAGGAGTGCATTTTGGGACCATAATGTTAATGGAATAAATCAGACACACAAGCTTCAATATCACATGGCTTCTCTTAGCTGGAAACCCAAAATATAAATAGAGGCTAAAATAAAGCATAGGTAATGGGAAATAAGGCCAGAGACCTTCCTGCAACGGAAAGCATTCAAGAGATCATGGGAGGGAGAAAGGAGATGAAGGGGATAGCAGAAAGCATGAAGATGTGTTGTGCACGTGGGCCAGCTCCACAAAGGTTGCAAGCATTATGTACAGCTGGCATATACTAATAAAAATAAAAATGAAACACTCCTCCTACAAATCAAATCAGGGCAAACATATCCATCTCCTTAAAAATGATCATATTCCTTTCGGTTAGACATTCCCCGAACAAACCAGTTTTTATCTTCTGTCATTCTTTATTTTACCACTTGATTTGTTTTAAATGACTTCCTGTGTTTTGCTGCTCGACTAATTGCAAATGTACTGGGTTGATGGTAGAATGTCGTCTATTAGAAAAGACTTGTATTATTCTTAGATTTTTACATGTTCTTTGTAATGATGAGTCTTGTCCAGTGGTTCTAAATTCTTAGTGCAGTTTTTGTTTTTTGTGGATGGCTGAGCCAGCCCTGGAGGAGGGACTGGTGCAGCATGTGGTGCTGGGGATCCAACTGTCGTCCCTGCCCTTGCTTAAGCTTGCCTAAGCAGGCGCTTTAGACTGCTGAGCTATCTCACTGACCCCCCCCTAGTGCAATTCTGAGTCACCTATGGAATCTTGAAAATCTCAAAAGCCTGAGTGGTCTAAATGGGGCCTGGTTGTTGATTTATTTTTCTTCTGTGATGCTGAGGATTGAGCCTAAGGCCTCATGCATGTTAGGTAAACATTCTATCACAGAACTGTACCCCTAGGCCCCCAATTATTTTTTACACTCCAAATTTATTCAGTTAAATTCATTATTTTACTGAACTTGTCATACATATTAATTATGCAATCTGCTATTTACCAAAATGCGTTGTAACTGAGTCAAAAAAGAAATAATATATAATATATTTCAAATACAGGAAAACATTGCTGATGAGGCCTCCAATTTTTTTTTAAAGATTATCAGTTGATTCTAATGTGTGCCATGGCTTGCAAGCCACTTGTCCAACCTGGCAGCCACTGAAAAGGAGCTTTAGCGCCTTTCAAAGGATGCTGTGGTACCCAGGTGAGGTGCTGCAAAGTAAACAGCTTCTCTTCTTTCCCCAGATGGTGCTCCTGGCCAGGTGTGAGGGGCACTGCAGCCAGGCGTCACGCTCAGAGCCCTTGGTGTCCTTCAGCACTGTTCTCAAGCAACCTTTCCGTTCTTCCTGTCACTGCTGCCGGCCCCAGACCTCCAAGCTGAAGGCACTGCGCTTGCGTTGCTCAGGGGGCATGCGACTCACCGCCACCTACCGGTACATACTCTCCTGTCACTGTGAGGAGTGCAGCTCTTGAGGCCTGCTACTGAGTGGCATCTGGATGGGAGGACCACAGAGGCAGTTCAACCAGCCTGGGAAAGACTGGCAAGAAAAGAGTTAAGGGAAAAGATGCAGCAATTCCCATGGGATTCTGCATATTCTAGTAATAAAGACTTCTCACTTCTTGACAGAGAGAGCTACCCTGAAAATTTGTTTTTAGTTCCCATCTCCTCCCCCTGGTACATTTTCTTTGGGTTCTTTTTCAGATTCAAGCATTTACCCCACTGGCTCTGAATGCTGTTTGAGTTTCCAGCCACTCTGCATTGGTAGGAAAAAGTGGGTCCCTATGTGCAAGTGTGTCTGGCTGTCACTGTTTGGTGCAGAGTAGTAAAGAGTTTGCTTTGCAAGGCAGGGAAACCCCAGTATGGGAATATCTCCTTTTGTTTTTCATCTTGTCATATCGGCCTAAGTTTGTCATCACCACTAAAAAGATTATCAGTTTCAAATTCTGGACCCTAAACATGTGGATATGTTTAGTGAAGTTTACTCACAAATGACTAACTGACATTAAAATAACTAACAAATGGATTCTCTGATGAGATGCTGGAACTCTGGTGTCACCTGAAGGTTCTTGCAGATAAATTATGATAAACTTTTGTAGAGAAGTAGACTTTTAAAGACCTGCACAGACATGGATCCTGCGCTGACTTTGGAAAAGGCAAATATGTACCTGTGGCATGGAGAACGTGCCATACTCATGCATGCAAATTAGACAACCAAGTATGAAGCTCTTTGTGGGTGTGCTATAGCTTTAGCCGCATTGTGGGGCTCCTTCTCCAACATCCACTTGTCCATGTGAGGCTTGTTGCCATAATGGCAGCTTGGCTCATCTTCTGACCATTTGGTTAAAATATATTTTGGTCCTTGAGGTTCAAGTTTTGAGCTATTCTCATGTTTTGAAATAAAAAGAGAGTATCTTCAAAATTTTATTTGTGTCATTTTCTTTTCTTCAACATCCTACTGGGATGTGAACTGTAGGAGCCTCTTAGACTCATTGATGGTGAACCTTTGAGAGACTGAGTGCCAAGCTGCACCCTAAAATGCACTAATTTATGTCATTGTGCCAACACTACTGTTAAACCTGAATGCTGAGGTTTTACACTAGAAAACACAACTCATACATTAAGAGAAAAGCACAGTAACAGAACTCTCAATGACACATACTGCCCACTATGGCTCAAGTGCCATAGGTTCACCACCACCGGTAGTACTTGGACAGTTTTTATCATATGGAAGGGAGACCCAAAACAATATTCGGCATGGTAGCCATACTCCTCTAATCCCAGCACTCTCGGAGGCTGAGGCAGGAGAATGATAAGTTCAAGTGCAGCCTGGGCAATTTAGATACTTAATAAATCCCCTGTCTCAAAATAAGACATTTTTTTAAAAAAGGGTTGGGGGCTAGGAACGTAGCCAAGCTTGAAGGCCCTAGATTCTTCACTCCCTAGAACTGTCAGGGTCAAACACTAGGTACAGTTCCAGAATTCATGGTGGGGATGTTTAAGAAATTCAGTGTACAAAGTTAATGGGTGCTGAAATTTGGCTAACAGTCTCTATAGTTATGGGATGAACATGAAATCTGATGCATTCTGGCTTGTTCAATGTGGTGGAGCAAGCAAATTAGAAAAGTCACTTTCTTTTTTTCATCCTCGTACTTTATTCAGAAGACAACTATTCCAAAATGAAGTCTAAAATACTAGCAGGAGGACCAAGGGCTTCCAAACACTGGTTTCTGTTCAGTAAGTGCATCAGTGTTCCAGATCCAGCAATACTGCTACGAGCACAACACGCAGAGTCCTGTCCCCAGTATAGTGCTATGGCCAGTGTCGCACTCTCACTACTAACTCAGCCCTGGCAACTGAGTTTCCAGGGCAACCTCAACTCAGGACTGCCCTGGTTAACCAGTGTTCCCCACTGTTAGCAGAGCCAACCTGTGAATTACTTTTCCTATACAGATGATGGTTTGTGCACTGCTTTCCCACAATTTCAGAAAGCCAGCAGGGTTAATTTTTGTTGTAGCTTTAAAACAGAATGAAACTAATGTCATTAAACCTTGACCTTAATTTTTAACCTTCAGGCTGATAAAGCCAGACAGTCCACTAAATTGGAGGTTCTCCCCATTCTTAAGGCAAATGTGAAATGGCAATTTAGACCGTTACATGAAGAGAAATTTTATTATAAAAGAACAAAATTTAATACTGAAAGTTAAATGGCTATGATCCTTAACTGATAAAGCAAGCATCTACTGTTGGTCATGTTTATAACTGTTCTTTCATGCTGCTCATCAAACAGTGGAAATGTTACAGCTAGCCTTAAAATATCCCTTCTTCACTTTGAAATCTCATTTTGCTTTGTGTGTACCTAATACACACCGCCCACCCCCACACTCCAGCCTTTATTTCCTTCTTACCAATTTGGGATTGGAGTGGACAGTTATGTGACTCATATCTTCCAAAATTCTCTGGAAGCCATAGAAAATATTTCCTTCAAATCCCATTACATCGTCTATTGTCAAAGCTTCCCCCATGGAAATGAATAGAATATGCTTGGAATTGAAGGACCCAGGACAGTGGTACTGGGAAGGCTGTTAGAAAATATCCAGCCTCTTTTCTTCCTAAATT
Organism: Myocastor coypus; assembly: GCA_004027025.1. NCBI lineage: Eukaryota > Metazoa > Chordata > Mammalia > Rodentia > Myocastoridae > Myocastor > Myocastor coypus. The sequence continues at coordinate 22,095 of PVJA010027736.1, read as the reverse complement.
TATAAACAAATGGAAGCAAGTAAAAATCCAGGAACTTGCTCAAAGTCAGGTACTTGGTCTTGGGTTTTGAACTAGAGCCTGAGCTTCCCCCATAGGAACAAATACTTTCTGTACCTTCCCCCCATCAGCCAAAGCAAACCCACTTCTAGGACTATGGATACTTAATAGGGTGAGTGGGCTGGACCAGTGCGGCTAGACAGGGCAAAACTCAGTGGTGGCATACCTAAACTGACAAAGAAAAAGAAGAGTTATACTTTCCCTAAAGACCATGAAATAGCCCTAGAACTGACAAAATTCAGACATTATTGTGTACTAAGTTGTTAAGGAATTTGTATTGCATCTTTAAAAAGTTAAATGTATTTAGCCTTATTTTACTGTTTCCTCATAAGAATTAAGAGAGAAGCAAATGAGAGCATTGATCAATTTCACTGTTCCTAGAATGCCTAAGGAATGTTCACGTGACTTTCCCATTTACTATGCATGAAAAAAAGCAAATTAAATGATTTTATTGTTGTAGTTTACATTTTAGAAATATGAGATAATTCTTAATAGTGGAAGTAAAGCCTCATGTAAACCAATCTTACAATGAGCTACTGCTGCAGTGGACTATATAGAGGTTTATCTACTTAATTGATTTTCTTGAGATTCCAGCTTCATAGAACAATTCCTTAAGTCCTAGACCTGCAAAGTTCCTGACTTTCTCTAGAAGCTTAGAGTGAAAGGCAAATCAATTTTTATTGGTCTTGAAAAAGGAGCTGAATTTCTTCTAGACTCAAGTGTTTGCCAATCTATCTAATACATTATTTTCTATTAGGCAGAGCAAGTTGCATGCACTTTTGGACTAGGGGTTACTTCAATAAGTAGATTTCTTCATGCTGACTTTGGAGGAATTAAGGTATAGATTTACTTTTGGTAAGACAACTGCCTGAGATGGTACCCCATAATACAGGAGTCAGAAAGTCTGGTGGTGGTGGACTGAAGACTTATATCAGAAAGGGAAACCATAGCCTGTTTTTTAGGTTTTACAGCTCAAATGTCTCCCCAGAAGTCTGAAGTGTTCAGAAGTGGGACTTTCAGAAGGGTGATTGGATCATGAGAGCACCAACCTCATTAGCCAAATGAGATATTAGGAGTGAGGCTGGTGAAGGTAGGCTACTGGGGCTGCACCTTTGATGAGTGTATCCCCTCTTCAGATCCTTCTTCGTTCTAGTGCTTTCTCATTCTTATGGCTGCTGTAAGATGAGCCCATTCCCTTCTCTGCTTTTCTGCCATGATATTTTTGTATTGGAGCCAGTTGACCATGGACTGAAACTATGAGCCAAAATAGCTCTTCTCTTTATAGTTGTGTATGCCAGATATTTTATCTTAGAAACACGAAGCTGACCAATAGTATTCTGTCCCTGCCCTCTTCATAATTCCACGGTGCAGACACACCCTGGTGGTTGGCCATACCTACTCCCTGTAGGGACTAGAATAGGCAGAAGCTTGGATCTAGGAAGAGTTCGACCCAAGGCTGTATGGCTACAACTTGGGGCTAGCTCTTTGGTTGATGAAGTCTATTTCCATGCACATGGCACACTTGCTGAAGGACGTTCCACAAGAAAATGACACTACATACCAATAAATCCTCCAAGTCTTTGCTGTATTGATAAAATGTTTTAGTCCATTCTTCCGTAAGTCTATGAGAGTACAGAGTGTCATAGATTTTATTTTATTTTTTTTTGCAGTACCAGGGACTGAACTCAGGATCCTATGCTTGCCAGGCAAGTGTTTATTCTACTATGCTATCTCTGTGGCCCAATGAATGCAATTTTAAATGTCTCGCTGAATACAGTCATTCTGCACCCTCTAATCCCAGTGCCATCTTCTCACATGTTGAACAGAACATTTTAAGTTGGATGATTATGACAGTTGTGGAGACATATGAACCCTCCAAGTGAGGGTTTGTTGTTTCAGCTGTCACCTTCTTCAGGGGCTGCCTTAACTGCACAAAGGGCAGATTTATATCCTCAGCCTCATCGAGGCCAGTTCTCATGAACACTCTTGCTCCAGAGCTACACATCGGCTTGGCAGACATGTGCTCCAATTCTCTTTCTGCCTATGCTTCCTTCTATCCATTGCCTTCCATGACTGTTCGGTCCTACCAAATCACTTGCATCACAAAATCCACCGCAGTAACTAAGTTTTGGGGTTATGGCGTGCAACAGTAACTTTATTGGCCTGGAAAAGGAAAGAAGTATTTTATTTTTTGATCCAAAGCCATGTAGATTTATTGTGTAATCCATAACATTTAAGAGTTTCCATTGATTTCCCATCTGTTTTTCTTCAGATAGCTGTTTTCATACGCTTACAGTTACTTAAATTTTAAATGCTGTTTTATTCCATCATTGGCCATGGGTTTTTACCTTAGTGGCATTTAAGCAGGGACCTAGCCATGGTAAAATGATTATACTCAGCAGAGAGGAAAGCGAGGCCCTACCTACTATTGCCCACATTTTCTGGGGGGGCCACAGCATGAGGTTCTCTGGTGGTAACTCTCATCCAAATGTTTTGTAGTTTCCAGGGCAAAAGGCTGCTTTAGTTCTTAAAGGGACAGTACATAGTTTTTTTCTTCCTATAAGAAGAAAACAAAGGGTTCCTCTCTCTGGTATAGTTTAAAAACAGAGGTTTAGCTCATAAGCCCAGTTATTTAAAAGGGGAAAAAGCTTCTGTAGAACTAATGTGAGGACAATATGCCATGCGTCCACTTTTAAAAAAAAAGGGGAAAAGAAAAAAAAAGTAATGTTTATTGAAAGTGTTAATGTTTAATTGTTTGATCAATCTTATATACCTATATCTCTTAATCTAAACTGATCTGATGATGAAAATATGTAATATAACCATTGTTACATTTAAATAATAGAAGTATTAAATCATGAAAAAAATAAATAAAAGGGCAAAAAGAGATAGAGGAAACAAAAAAATGGCAATGGCTGGTGATACATACCCAGGGATAAGTTAGTCATGCAACAAGACAAGATGGTGCCGGCTCCAAAGCAAGGCAGTCTAGCTACTGGCCATGGTGCAAAGGGACGCTGGGGCACCCCAGAACACAAATGGGGAGAAAGCCATTTATAAACTAGGGTATGCAGAGTTCAGGTTGATTTAAAAAAAAAAGTGTCAAAGTACAACAAACATGGAGGAATACAAGGGCCCAGGGAGGGAGCGCATGCAGCTAGACACAAAAGCAAAGCCTCATTGCCTTCCCGCACTACCCATGGCTAGGAAAGCAGCGCACAGCTCCCTGCGTGCCTTGCACACAAGCCCTTGCACTTGTGGCCTAGCGGAAAGAGTGAGGGAAAGAAGGAGAAAGAAATCCTGCGGTAGTTTGGAAAGAAACACGAGGTGCCCACATCCGGCCTCACCTTCGTCTCCAGCACCTGAGTGTCACTCTCAGGCTAGGACAAAATGTTTCTGGACTTGGATTTCCAGAATGCTTTTCTTTTTGGCTGGCCATGCCAAAATGTACTTTCCTGCCTGCGGTTGCCGGAAACGTTATCGCGTAGCTGGTTTGACCAAAGGGGCTCGCCAATGCAACCTATACTGGCTTCTGGATAGCTTCCGGAGTCAGATTCCAGGTTCTTCACCATTTGGAACAAAGAATTGAATGAAACGAGCAAAAAACAGCGGGAACATTTACTTGAGAAAGTAAAAGTGAAGAGTAGTAGAGAAACTGGCTCTGCGAAGAGAATTTGGGCCAAAGAAACAGAAAAAAAAGGATAAGAGAAAAGGCAAAAATACGCGCTGCTTCAGGGAAACAAGAACTTGTTGATATAAGGCCTTGACCCTATGGAACTTCATGGAATATATTATTCTGCCATGAATTTCAGGAGAAATTAAATACATTCCAAATTGTATATGAAACCAAAGCTGTGCTTGCAAGTTTAACATTTTGTTGTATTTGGCCCTATCTTTCGAATAGCTTCAAGATCCTAGTGTCATAACATTTATAATGTGAATGTTTTAGGTAAAAATTGTTGAGAGTTGGGAATGGGTCCTTAGGAATAGCTTGATTTGTGTGGCCTGTCATTGTCATCATTATCATTGTCAACCTTGTTTAACAACATATACTAAAACAAGCATTCTTTTTGCTATGGTTCCTGGTTCATGTCATTTAATGCTTCTAGCCGCTCTTTTGGGCCACTATTAGCCCCACTTTAACAGGTAGTACAAGTAGGTGCTTATGGGTCCTACTTGCCCTTTTTTAACTCCAGAATCCTTCATCATTTTCCAAATGATCACCATCACCAATATAGGTAAGGCTTCTGTGTATGCATTTGTATTTTGACAATCAATTTAAAGAGGTAAGTTCTCTCCTTATAAGGGCTGACATTGTAAACCCTGCTTGTGGTTTAAAATAGCTGGATTCTTAACAATGTTTTCTTTCCAATCTTTGGTCTACTCAAGTAGTGTTTTCTTCCCCTCCCATAAACCTAATATATCCAATTGTTTCCCTCTTTGCATTGGGACAGACTCCTTCTCTTTCCCTTATTAGGTTTCACTATTCTGTTTGCAGTTCCTTTAGACAGTGGCTGTTAGAAGAAGCCATGAGAAACCATATTACTTAGAGAATTGCTGGTTACAAAGGGATGTAGGAAAGGCACGTGACCCAACTTGCTCATTTTATAGAATTGTTTGGTCCTCTGCTCCCTGCCTTCTCAACCAGTGCTGATCGCATCAGCAAATGCTGTGCTTTTTTATTTTTCTTGCACGACAATTTCTTAGGGGCAGTGCAACTATCTTTTATTATTGTTGAAACCATCACTGTATGTTTAGAGCATGACCTCTAGGGCCAAAACTGCCGGAGTTAACAGGTCCTCTACTTACCTATTAGCCATGTGGCTGTGGACAAGTGGTCAGCCCGTGTGGACCTGGAGTCCATGCTTGTAAGAGAAGAATGAGGATAATATGGGTGTGCTTCGCTTAACGTCCTGTGGTTGGAGTGAGGTGTAATTTCTCAAATATAGCTCTGGTTAAGCTGAGCATAATTCTTACTCCAGTTCTTTACCCTGCAAAACTGATGCATTCTATATAATATGCAATATAATAACCATTGTTAATCTTACTATCTTGTTTTGAAATTCTGTATCATTGTTTTTATGTTCTCTTTAAAATAAGCAAACCCATGGCCCGGCAGGATGGCTCAGTGGTCTACAGCGCCTGCAGGGAGCTGCAGGGACCGCGGTTCAATCCCCGGCACCACATGCTGCACCAGCCCTGCCCTCAGGGCAGGCTGAGCTGGCCATAAAAATAAATAAATAAACAAACAAACAAAAGTTCTGAAACAAGAAAAAAAAATAAAATTAAAAAAAAATAAAAAAAGCAAATCCAAATCATGATACATTCTTGAGACTTCCTGTCATATTATGCTGCAAAAAGTTTTCATTTTTTTATGGCTGTGACATTAAATTGATAGAAAAAATTAGAACTTACTGTTACTTTATAGCTTAATTTTTAGCTTGCAAATTCTGCTTTCAAATTACATACAGACTAGTGACAGAAAATGCCTGTGAGATCATTTTATGTATCCCCTTCATGGCTGACTCAGTCTTAGACTGAAAAAATAAAGCAACAAAATGTGCATATTTTTCCACTCTGTCTCTGGGAAATCATCTCATTCTTAAGTAAATCATGGCTTTTGCACTTTCCTGTCATCCACTTATTCTCAAAAATGCTTTTCTCCAATGCCTTAGCGGTTCCTCAAAGACCTGAGTTTGTGATCATGTCCGGAAATATGCTCTACAAAGGATTAGGTGGGAGAGATTCATAAAAGTAAATCTTGGGGTTGGGGAGACAGCTCAGCAGCACAAGTGTCTGGTTGGCAAGTGCAAGGTCCTGAGTTTGATTCCCCAGTTCTGAAATAAATACATAAATAAATAAATAAATAAATAACAAATAAAAATAAAAGTAAATCTTAGGGTCAACTTTTGCAGTACTGGGGTGACAGCCAGGGTCTTACCACATGTTAGGTAAGCTACATTCCTGGACCCAACTTTAAATTTAAGGACACCTGAGAGCTAGGGACTGTATGTTCACTTCTGAGGAACAAGGATTGCAATAAACAGTTCAGGTTAATACATTTGATTTCTTAGACTAATATTTATTTTTCCCAAACAGTACAACTATTGATTATCATAGTTCATACATTTTCTAGCATATGTACTATCAAACAGTGTACATGTTTATATATTTGCTAAAAGTAGCACAGTTATTGATTAGCACAGTTTGACAGTCATTTGTCTCCTCAATTAATTCTCACTTTTTCCACAACAGCAGCCATTAATCCAGAGTGTGAAACCTTCTGAGCGAGTCAGAGACTTGAACAAAGGGAATAATAACAAATTAAAATAATAAAATTATAATGTCAAGTTACTTAAATCAGTTTTGCCAAAACATAAATGTAAGATGAGAGCTATCTATATATATAATTTTAAATTTTCTAATAATCAAACTTAAAAATAAAAACAAGCAGGTCAAATCAATGTTAAAAGCATATTTTACCCAATCCAATACATCTCAAATATTCTGACTTCAAGCTGTAGCCAGTACGAAAAGTTATTAATGAGACATTTTTCATCTAGTTTATAGTAAATGTTTGAAGTTTGGTGTATATTTGACATTTATGTTTGACACAGCAGTTTGAGCCACATGTTCTGAGATTTTCTGAATGCACTAAACTCACTGCAAAAACAGGACAGATACAGTAAGTGTAAGTGGATGGACCTGCAAATTAGGGGTGAGTCACCTTAGCACTTGGCAGGCAATAGCTGCTGGGCCATATCAGAGGCCTGACTGCAGGTGGGGCTCAGCCCAGCACTCTCTCTTGGATTTAGGAAACTTGAATATATCCTTGGGTTAGCCCAAGCAAATCACTTCGATTTTCTATTTTTTAATTTCTCAGAGTAAATTGTGAAAATCTCCTCTTATATCATGAATATTTTCTCTTACATATACCCCCCCCAACACCTGTTCTCAAATCATTGGGAACTTTTTTTGACTGTTCCTGTTTTATATACACAAGTAAGCTAATAAACCTTGTATTTTCACTTGTTTCTCCATGTTTCTTCTTTTCGGGCGTTGTGTGTGAGCTAGACCATACGTATAAGTCAGTAGTAGAACATACCCTTAGCATGCACAAAGCCAGGTTCAGTTCACAGAACTTGAAAGAAAAGAACACCAGGCAATGTTCTATCTGCATTAAAGTGCAATCGATCTAATAATTTTATTAAAATATTATCGTGCCCAATATCAGAGCACAGTTAACTCTATTACATTCCATCATGTAGACTTGCTTACAATGCATTAGTCATTTTGAGGTATTTTTAACATTGAAGATGATATATTTTAGGAAAAGTCTATTCCATTTCTCCTTTTCTTTGCTCCTAGCTCAGTCTTCCTTTCTCTTCTCTTCTAGCAAATAATGCTCCAAGTAGCAGGCGGATGGGCAGGGGTTGGAGGTCGCTCAGTGGCTCAGCCATCGCTTTGGTTTTGTGTACTGAGGCTCTGGAAATATGCCAGGGAAATCTGAGGAATAACGAAAGAGAGATACAAGCTTTTAGGCAGAGTGCTCATCCATAATTAAGCTGCTTCACTGCAGGGCAATCAAAGGGAAATTTCAAATACTCTGCTTGCAAAAGCTACTTGTGCTAAAAGCAGAAAGGCAGGGCCAATTGCAGATTCTCAGGAAGGAGTGACAGAGAGGACATTTGGAAAGACAAAGGTCAAGCTCTGGGCTACATGTCAGAGCAACCCAGCAAGTGTGTTCTCTATCTGAAACTTGGAAGCTGTCACAGGGGTCTGTGCTCATCAGCAAGAGATTAGTATGTGCCTTTATGATAAGAAACCAATGAAATCACTCCTGGCATCTTTACCGTGCATCACACATACTTCTACACATGATGGGTACAGTTAAAATGGCATTAAGTTAAATAATCCTCTAAATGTCTGTATTATTAGCCACATTTTACAGACACAGAAACCAAAACTTTGAGAGGTGACATAATTTGTGCTGAGGTTCAAAGTCAGTTAGGAGCAGGAACAAACTTTGAGCACAGATCTGTCTCCTAAGTTTAAAAGGCTTTTTCTTTTTTATTCCATCTATTCTCCCTCCCTGCACCTATGTCGGTTTGACCCTTGCATGCAGCATTTTCCTGCTGGATGGTTACATAGTCTTGCCTGTGTCAAGATCAAGGTTAATTTGTTCTAAAGCCCTCACACCATCCAAGCTTTTATAAGAACAGCCCCTATTTCTAAAGTATCCCTAGGAGCACTCCAGCTTTTAGAAACTCCAAGCACTCCAGCTAACCATTGGGGTCCTTGTAAACATCTCAAGAAAATATTAAGTCAGACTTCCCTTTGCCTTGTATCCAAGGGATGTGGGTGAAACTTGCCTCAGATTAGGAACTCCATAATGGTGACATACCGGGAACATTTTATTTTTACACTCTGCAATGACGTGAGGTAGAAGAGATGAGACCACTTTTATCACTTTCACAAAAACTGTGATTTCAGACTCACTGATGTCAGAACAGGAGGGAGCCCTACAGACAATAGAGTTGAGCTGCCTTGTTTTGTGGATGAGAAGCTCCGATATTTTTAAGTAATCAACTTAGCACAAAGCCGGACTGGAGCTCGAATCTCTCAGGCCCAGAATAATGGCTGTTGGATGCCTGCCTCATCCTTCACACCACCACCTCCACTCCAACACTAACGGTCAACTTCATACCAGGCCTACTGGCAGAGTGAATTTCCTGAGCTAAAAATGGACAAGGAGCTTAAAGAAGAAATCAAGCCATCACAGATTCTGATAATGTTGCCTATTGTTTGACCTCTTTGGAGTAGGAAGCGCTAGGGACAATATGTGCCCCTCTAGACATATGACCATCATAGATGTGTAGCATGCCTTTGTGGCCTATTGCTTCCTTCTGTGTGGGCAACACTTTTCAGAGTGTCAGTCCTGTGATGAATTATATCATCAGAGCAAAGAGCATTTTGAGCAACGTGCATGCTGGCAAGGCATTTGGTATGTAGCCTTTAGATGGTGCTAATGGTCTGCTGTAATGCAGACTCTGAAAGTGCTTTGTATTGAGAATGGAGTAGATTCATGAGACCTGGAAGATTATTAATCAAAATCTATTTCTGGGGTTTTGGTTGCCACAGAAAGGGTTTGGTGGTGTTACATGCACTGGACTATTCTAGACAGATTTCATGCAATCCGTGCCATTAGTAAACACTTTCAACATGAATATGCATCGTCCACATTGAGTTATGCTAAGTCATTGTACATTGCTTGATGCTTGTAGAGATCTTGGTCCATAAATGTCCAATTGTGTCACCAGATTGGGTGATGAAGCCATTTATTTTGCGAGACAGTTTTCTTCAGGAAAGTCTCACTCATTTGCTTAAGAAAGAACTGGTGAAACTTGGCATCATTCTTTTTTTTTTTTCAAGCTCTGAAAAGAGGGGCAGGGAAGAACATATCACACCATAGCAACCTTTCTACAACAGGCTTTTTATGTCCAATTTTTTTCCATACATTGGGACTTCCTGCGGCTCCATTGGTCTCATAGTCCTGCCGAAAGAGACAATGCCTTTCTATGCAGTTTTTCTTTACCAATGCACTGAGTGACAGATTGTGTCACAGTAGCATTGACAGACCCTAGACATTGTTGAGATTTTCTATACAGGAAGGAAAATAATGCCTTTTCATTTCCCATGGATAGCTTTGCATACATCAGAACTGACGTAGGTCCCCCAGTCAGATGTCACATTTGGTGCAGATTTGTGGCATTTGTGGGAATGTGTATTGGTATGTGTATCTATCTTGTTTAAAGAAGTAGGAAAGGGGAGTAGGAAAAGGCAGGGCATAGGAGAGAAATGAAATTCCCATCAATGTCATCTGGTGAGAAAAAGGATTGGGATGGTTATGTCACCATTATTATGTCGAAAATTCTATTATAGTAGAAAAAACCTCGTCCAGAAGAATCAGGTCAGAACAGAATCAGATCTAAAAAGATGAGAAAATGTTAAGAAAGAGATTTTGATTATGTTTCACCCACAATTATTTTTGCAGTTTAAAAAATTTAAAATAATGCTTAACTCACAGAACATTTACAGGAAAAATACAAAGAATGATCAAATGATGTTCCCCTAGATTCTCCCATTGTTAATATTGTGCTACAGTTATTTTCTCTCCTTAGATATTTTTTCCTAAAATATTTGAGAGAAAAAGACATTGCATTTCTTTTTTCTTAAATGTTTCATCATCCATTTCACAAAAAACAAAATGAGCTTCTCTTACATAACTACAGTATAATTATACACTTTTTAAAACAATAATCTTAACAATGTTTTAAAATCAAAAGTTCATTTCTTCGAAATATACCATAGATAAGACTAGAATACAAACCATACACTGGAATAAAATATTCTAATATATATATGGCTTATATTTAGAATATAAAGAATTCTAATAAGTAAATGGTCAAAAGGTGTGAATAGATATTGCACAAAGAAGTAGAAAAATGGCCCATAAAGACTTGTAAAGATGCTCTACATCATCATTAATCAAAAACTTACATTAAACCACCACACCATGCTACTGCATACTCTTACAATAGTAAAAATAAAAAAGATAAAATGTTGGCTAAGATATAAAACAATTGGAAATCTCATAATTTGCTAATAGGAATATAAAATGATATAATTAGTTTGGAAAGCATTTTTGTAGTTTCTTAAAAACTTACACCCCTTCCACATGATCCATCCATTCACCGTTAGGTATTTACACAAGAGGGAAAACATCCACATAATGTTTTCTCCTGTACAGGAATATTCACAGTGACTATACTTTTTAACAATCTCAAACTGGAAATAACTCAAATGTCCATCAGCAAATGAATGAATAAGTTATGATTCATATAGTGAAATACTGCTTAGTGGTACAAAGGAATGAATGGTACGTAACAATATGGATGAGTGAAAGAAATCAGGCCCAAAAGAGTAGATAACACATGATTTCACTTATATGGAATTTTGGAAAACACAAACGACTCTACAGTACCAGAAAGATGACGCATGGATATCTGTAAATTGATAGGGAAAGATGATTACAAACACACACGAAGAATTTTTATGGTCGTGAATTCTTTGTTATCTTTATGGTGGTGGTTTTGCTAATATCTATACTTGTCCAAACCAACTAAATTATGCACTACAAATATGTGCCATTCATCGTTATTTCAATCATCTAATAAAATTTTTAATTTTTAAAGAGAATACAAAATAGCATTACAACAGAAAAGTTACAAGTGATACAGAATTTCACTTAACAAAATAATATGAATTTCACAATATTTGTGGTGATGCATATTGTTGTCTTCAAACTAGTTGAACATATTATGCATGTGAAATTGGAAGAAAGCAAAAAAAAGAAATATATAAAAAATTAAAATGAGAAAGGTCAAAGAATTGAGAAAAGGAGACAAACCTAATTAAGCATTAACTGCTCCTTTCTATACACCAGCATAAACCCACAGTATATTGTCCAAACCATCCTTCTTATATCCTCAAGTATATCTCTTTTCCTCCCTACCTCTCCTGTCTTCCTCAACTCAGTAATTCCTTCCTTTTGCAATAAGTTCATTCCCTTTTCCTAGTACCTATTGTATCTTCCAGATTTTATTTTCTCTTTCAGGTTCTCAAGCTATGGAGGCAATACAATGTTTGCACCTGGGGTCCTGACTTATTTCTTTTTTGAATTTTTTATATATATGAAGAAATACAAATTGTAAATAAGTAAATAAAAGAATGTACAACACCATTGGTCATTTGAGAGATATAAATTGAAACAACACTGAAATTCCAACTTACACCAGAAAAAGAATGCCTAGCATCAAGAAATCAATCAATAACAAATTCTACTGGTGTTGTGTGGAAAAAGGAGCCACTGTTGATGGTAATGTAAACTGCTGCAGCAGTGATGGAAATAAGTGTGGAGTTTCCTTTAATAACTAGGATTATTTGACCCCGGTCAAATCTCATTTGACCCCGGTGTTCCTCTTTTGAGTATCTTTCCAGAAGAATTAAGAACATCATGCCACAGCAACATATGTTCACTTATGGTTATAGCAGGAAAATTTGTAATAGCTAAATCTTGGAAATGTACCAAATGCCCATCAGCTGGTGAGTGGATAAATGGATGTGGTACTTTTATTCAATGGAATACTACTCAGCTATAAAGAAGGACAAACTGGAGACTTTTATAAGTACATTGATGAGACTTGGGACCATACTCATAAGTGAAAAAAATCAGACCCAGACCCATTTGTGTGACATATTGCCTCACTAGTAAGAGAAATTTAACACAGCATTGCAGCTAGTGATCACAAAGGAATGATCTTTAACAAATAATAAGGAACCAGGAAATAACAATCTAACAGCTGCAAGATGATGCAAAGAAAAATAATAAAAGACTCATAGGTGTCAATAAAACAGCAGCAGTTAACACAAGTGACATAAAGACTATTTGTAAAAGTAGTAGCAGAAAATTTCTCAAGCATGGAAAAAAGAATCCAACAGACAGTTAAATGAGGCACATAGAGCTCAAGTTAGCCATAATCCAAATAAATCTACACATAGACACAGAATAATCAAGATCCCAGAAATTCAGCAAAAGAACAGAATATCAAAAGCTATTAAACAGAAGAAACAGATCACCTATAATCGAAAGCCCATCAGTGTTTGAGACTTTGGGGGTCCAGGGGTGGAATGTTATGGTTTATGTCTAGTTGTTCCCCCAAAGCCTCATTGAGTCCCTGGGCGGGGACTTCTAGAGTTTGAGACTTGATCCATGATCCCTGGGATTATAGGTTTCAGAACCCTTGTTTGTTTATTCACTCATCTTCATGGTCTGCTCAGCCCGCCCCGAGGGCAGGGCCAGCGCAGCATGTGGTGCCGGGGATAGAACGGCGGTCCCTGAAGCCGCCCAAGCTTCCCCAAGCAGGCGCTTTAGAACACTGAGCCATCCCGCCGGGCCCCTGGGATTATAGGTTTTAGTGCTGATGGGATTATGGGTGGAAGCACTTCTGGGATTATGGGTGTAGCCTAGGGCGGGAGCTAAGGTGGAGAGCCTGAATGTAATATAAAGAGAGACAGAGAGACAGCTCTAGCTGTTGCTGCTGCTCTGCTGCCCTGATTGACTGGCTGCCTCTGCCACCATTTTGCTGCTGTTCTGCCGCCATGAACTGAATACTCTCCGCCCTGCTCTACTCAGCTTTGGGCCAGCCGAATATGGACTAAACCTCTATGAGCTGTGAGCTAAATAAACCTTTCCCTCCTTCATTTTAAGTGTCGGGTATTTGTCCCAGCAACGAGCAAAAAGTTAACTAATACAATCAGAAACATAGCACATTTCTCAACACAGACCATCAAATCAAGCAGAGTTTGGAGTGAAATATTTCAAGTCCTGAAAGAAAACAACTTCCAATCCAGATTGATGTATGCAAAACTAATGGAGAGATAAGATCCTGCTATAACATAGAACAACTAAAGAAATTCATGACCACCAAGCCAACCCTAGAAAGAGTACTGACAGATATTCTAGAAAGAAACAGAAATGACCACAACTTCAAGGACAACAACAGAAAGGAACTACCAAGCAAAGCAAGAAGTTAAAAAGAGAGGAAAAGTAGGAAACCCACAGTAGCAAAGTGACAGGGCAAAGATAAGCCAATACTTATCAGCTACAACCATCAATGTAAATGGCCTTAATTTACCAATTAAAAGAGACAGACAGGTGGAGTGGATTAAAAAATCAAAATGCAACATACGCTGTATACAAGAAACTTATTTAACTCAAAAACAAATTGATAAACTGAAAGTCAAAGGTTTAAAAACAATACTCCATGCAATAGGAATGCAGAAAAAGCAAGGGCAGCTATTCTGATTGCTGATAATGTTAACTTCAAACCAAGAATGATCAGAATAGATAAAGAAGGTCACTACATAGTTGTTTTTGTTTTTGGTTTTTTTTGAGACAGGGTCTCGCTGTGCAGTTCAGCCTGGCCTTGAGCTCACTTTTGTAGCCCAGGCTGGTCTTGAACTCTCAGCGATCCTCCTGCCTCAGCCTCCTGAGTGCTGGGGTTACAGGCATGCGCCACTATGCCTGGCTGTCACTACATATTTTTAAGGGGAAAACTGCAAGAAGAAGAGAGATAACAATCATAAATATATATGTACCCAGGGAAGGAACACCAACTATATAAGACAAATTTTGACAAATATGAAAACTCAAGTGAGCAATAACACAACTGTGGTAAGGGACATTAATACCCCACTTCCAACAAAGAAATAGATCAACTTGGCAAAAAAAAAAATCAGCAAAGAAATAACAGAAGTAAACCAAACTTGTGAAGAAATGGATTTAGTAGACCTTTACAGAGCGTTCCACCCAATAACATTAGAAAACACATCCTTCTGAGATGCACATGGAGCGTTTTCCAAAATAGATTATGTACTAGCACACAGAGCACTCTTAAGAAAATGCAAAGGAACAGAAATTATCCCATGCATACTATCTGATTACAATGCAATAAAACTAGAAATTATTGACAAAAGAAACTACAAAAACAGTATAAGCAAATGGAAATTAAATAGCAGCCTTCTAAACATCCAGTCGGTCACAGGTGAAATTTAAGAAGAAATAAAAAAATATTTACAATCAAATGAAAATGGAGATAGAACTTACTGAAACCTGTGTGATGCAATCGAAGCTGTCTTAAGAGGGCAATTTATAGTGGTAAATTTGCACAATCTTATGCTGCACTTCAGGCTACCAGAGAAAGAAGAGCAAGTCAAGTCCAAATCCCCAAGAAGGGAGGAAACTATGAAGTTCAGAGCAGAAATCAAGGCAATGAATCTGAAGAACACAATACAAAGAATTAATGAACCAAAGAGTTGCTTCTTTGGAAGTTTGACATTGCCTTTTGCTCCTTCATTTGGAAGTTTTTGAATCTTCCAATGTTCACCCAGGCACAGCAGTTATAGTAGTGGGGCGGGTGCAGGCCATGTATGCTCCTACAACAGTAAGCGGGCAAGGGCAGGCTCATCAGGGCTCCATATCTCTCTAGCGCTCAGCCTGCCTTCTGTGATGGTTGGGAGCGGAAGTTGGCTGACCACAGCTCAGCAAAGCTCCTGTGGTGGTGGATGGAGTGGAGCAGGGCTCACTATAAAAGGGATTCTGAGCATAATCCATCAGGCTTTGTTGCATCCTTTGTCTATGTTGTCTTTTTAGTTTTCATGCATCTCATGGATGATAATCTGTTATTGCTCCATTCACTTATTTATGCAACAAATAGTTATTGAGAAGTGGCATGAATGATGGAAGATATAATATTAACATTAATGGTTTTGCTTCAATGAAGGCACTTTTCATTCTCAGTACACCATACTTCTCACTCCCCAGGATGATTTCAACTCACTCTAGAGAAAAGTGCAACCATTGAAGACATTTTGGAAATCTTAGCTCTCTTGAACAGCAGGAGCAAGTACAATTGCTACAAAAAGCCTGGGTGCACATACTTGGCTGCTATGATTTCTGTCTGTATGTTGTACTACATATTAGATTGTTTAAATAGGTGGAGTACTGTTGGCTGGAAATTAAAGACTTATATAAATGTCTGCAAACATTATCCACTTAACAAGAAGCATAACTGTGGTGGATTTACCACTGGTGGCCCACTTGTAACACCTAGCTGAACTGAACCAGCATGGTGCTGAATATGGGAGGCACACCTGAGGAGTGTTGCCAGCACTGTAAGAGGCAGAAATTGAGAGGAGCAAGAGAGACTGAAGAAGCTGTTTGGTGGTGTTAGAGCTCCTGGTTTCCTTGGGTCTACTATTGGTTCTTTTGGAGAAGCTTGTCATACTACCATTCCTCATGATCTCAGCTGATCACGTCATCAAAGGAGCTCAGGACCTTGTTATCACTGAGAATGGCTACGGGTCACTTTGGGCAAGCTCTGCTCCTCACTCTGGGGATCACTTCCTGGCTCCAGTGGGGAACATGGTGCACTACCCAGTCTCCTGGAAAACCTTGTCATGTTGGTTCTCCTGATGGAAATTTGACTTTCCTCATTGTCAGAAGAGCTTGAGACATCATGTTGTTGAGGACTGCTGTGGTACTTTTCAGGGAATCATGGTTCCTACCTTGACATCACTTCATGGTTCAAGTGCTGATCTCTCAGCCTACTACCACAGATCCTTTGTCTCACTGGCACATACTCTCTAGCTTCTGCCAATGATCTTTGGACCTTCCCAGTGCATATCTGTGAAAAAGGCCTTAATGAGACATTGCCATAGCCTCTTGGCCTCCTATTGACCACTTGTGAGCATTGTTAGGGCTCTAGGTCTTCAGCTGAACTCATGGAGGACATCACCATGGGAACTAGGTCCTCAGCTGAAGTCTTTGGTGTTTAGTGTGTGGACAAATTTACTGCATGCTCTTATATATGACTCTTTCAGTGACTATTATAAAATAATTCTATAAACTATATGTTCAGTATTAAATTGTTCTTCATTGCAAAATTCCAAACAATGACAGTAATTTATCTCTGTTCCCCTTAAATTTCAGTGGCAGCCTGCTTTGACTAAGGAGACAGTGAAAACAGAATGCAAATAGAAACCAGCTAGGGCTCACCTTGCACCACCAGCTGGTCCAGAGATGACAAGTTTGTGACTCTTAAGAAGGCATTGGTGTAGAGTTCTATGGACACCTGCCTCATAATATAAATAATATTTTATTGGAAAACAATCATTCTTTTTGTTTTTTTTTTGTGGGACCGGGGTTCAAACTCACGATCTTGCACTTGCCCAGCAGGCACTTGTGCCTTGGAGCCATCTTCCCAGCTCCCTAAAACAATCATTCTTATTCGTTCATTATTATCTATGACTCCTTGTGTGATTCAGTGACAAACCCAAGTGGTTTTGACACACACTGCGTCATCCACAAAGCATAATTATTTGCTATCTGATTCTTTTCAGAAAATATTTCCCAACCCTTGCCTGAGATGCATGAATGAACCCAGCTAAGAGCAGCAGAAGAATGTCCCTAGCTGATAATACCCCAAGTCTTACAATGTTAAACAATTATTGTTTTCAGCAACTTAACTCTGGAGTCATTGTGCTGCAAAAGCTGTTATAGTCACACAAATGCTGTTAAGACACCGTCGACGACATCAGGGAGATGAAAGGAAGCTCAGTGGAGTTCGAGGAGAAATCAGATGAAAACAGGAAGACAGCTAGCACAATATTTTTGAATTTAAGGAATTGATTTATTTCATGGTCTTTTTTGCACACCATTTATGAACTGAATAATGAGTCATTTACAACAGGGCCCCAGCTATCAACCTGTCAACATCTAGCAATAACCCCTGTTTTGTCTACTGGTAGGAGTGCTGACATATTAAATAACTGGAGGGCACATCCAGAAGAGATAGGAGACAATTTGCAAATAAGGACTGCTGGATATTAAATCTTGATGAAACTCCTGTTACAAAGCAGTGAAACTGCTTTTCTTGATAACTAAGGATATTGACCTAGTGTCTCAGTTACTTTCTCTTTACTGGGATAAAATGCCTGACACTCACAAGTTAAAGGACGAAAAGTTCACTTGGCTCGCAATTTGCAGAGGTTACAGTATATCCTCAGCTGGCTCCTAGGGAGTGTGGTAGGAAGAAGAGAAAGAGCTCATGGAGTGACACTAGACACTAGTGACTCCTCAAAGGAGGAGAAAGAGAGACCCTCTGAGGCCACGCCCCCAGGGACCCACCTCAGCCTGGTTTCATCTCCTAACATTACTTTTAGCTATAAATTCATCAGTATACTAATCCTCTGATAAGCATCACCCTTCCCCCAATCTAACCACCTCCCCCAAATCCCACCTATCAGCACAGGAAGCTTTGGGGGAGGGTATACAGATATAAACCTAGTGACATTGTGTTGTTTCATCAGAATATACTTAAAATGTAATGTAATGTAGTTAATGTAATGTAATGTAATTAAAAGCTATCCAGTGGTTTTTAAATCTGTTAAGAGAATATCCTCTATATGAAGAAATAAGACTTTTTTTTTATGGCAGGCTCAGCCTGCCCTGGGGAGGTGGGGCTGGTGCAGCATGTGGTACCAGGTATCGAACCTCAGTCCCTACAGTTGCCTAAGCTTGCCTAAGCAGGCACTTTAGACTTCTGAGCCATCTCAACAGCCCCAAGAACATTTTTTTGGAGACAGAGTTTCATTATATAGTGCAGACTGGCTTCGGGCTCACTAAATAGCCCAGGCTGGTCTCAAAGTTGTGATTATCCTCTTGGCTCAGCCTTTCAAATGCTGGGTTACAGACATACACCATTATGCTTACCAAGATATTTTTGCTTAACATTCCAAAAGCGAATATATTATTTAGGCTGCAGCAATTAGAACTATACTTTGTCCATCCCATTGTTTCAGTTGCAAGCCAGTAAATTAGAATATTTGTTTCTATTTTGAAAAGTTTACATAACCATATAGACGTGGAAAGTCCAAAATGACTAAATATTATTGTTTGGTTGATAGATTTATTCTTTTTTATGTATTTAGAACAAGGTCTGCAGAGTCTCACTACACAGATTAGACTCGTAGTGATCCTCCTGTTTTCAGCCTCCCAAGCGCTGGGATTACAGGTGCACATCACCAAGCCCAGTCTCAGTTACTGTCTCAGCATGCCCAGGGCAGGGCTGGTGCAGCATGTGCTGCTGGGGATTGAATCCCAGTCTGTGTGCTTGCCTAAACATGTGCTTGGTGTGTTAATCTATCTCACTAGTGTATACCAGATTTTTACTGAACCTTTTCCCATGAAAATGTATGATTTGGGGCTGGTGAGCTATATTGTATGATTCATATGCTCATTACAACCTCTTGTCATTTAATGAAACTGCAGATTAAATTTACTTTTCTTCATCTTCTAGGTACCACCTTGTTCAGTTTCCAAAAAGTAGTTGTCAAGTGTTTTGCTTTAGTTATGAGCTCAGAGTGTTTGAAATCACAATATGATATTTCACGTATTGTTTTCTGACTCAAATTTTAATTGAAATGTTCTCCAAGAAAAAGCCAGAAATACAATATTTTGACCTTATGAGAGTTATTCTTGAAATCTTTTTTTAAGCTAAAATAATAAGAAAAAAACCTCATTGTAATTATAAGCTTCACATCAGGACTTATATAACTGGTAGCTGGCATGCTACTGTGAGATACACATTGTGCCTAAGTTAGGAAGAAGTTATCTGATGACACAGTAGGAATTTTGATTTATAAATTAAAATATCATTTGGAACATCATACAAGTCCACTTTGCTTGGCACACACTTGATTTTTCTTGCTAGAATATTGGTAAATGGGGAATAATAAATACAAACATTTTATACACAGAATTAAATGTGTGTGGATACAGGTTGATTTAAAAAATGAAGTGTTCTTTGTGAAATATTTTGAAAGTGAAATTTTCTTCATCACTTCTTCATTAGCTTTGTGAAAAAGAGCCAACAGTAAAACAAGACATAAGTCAAACTGCACATCAACATCTTTAAAAAAATACATTTTGATTTGATGCAGAGACATAAATCTCCTTTATGTGAACACTAAGCAGGGCAGCTTTCAGTTACTTGGAAGACTACCAAAAGAGAAATGGGAGCGTTACAAGGTGGCTTGCTTTCAAAACGGTGCATCTTTATTTGCAAAGTAAAGCTGGTTATGCATACGAGGGCAAAACAGGCCTATTTGCTCTGGATATGACCCGTCATTATAGACCAAAAGAAATATCTTTCTGTATTTCAATTCATATGACTTATTATGTAAAAAATGTAATGAGGATTTTGGATACTCATATTCCTTGAACTGTACCAGTCTTCCTGTTCCACTTGCCAAATTAGCATAAATGTAGTTATTATGTAATTAAATACAGTGATGAAAAACATGAGGTGATAAAAAGACTTAAAAGGGGAAAAGAACATTTAGCCCAGCAATGAAATCTCCGAACAAAAGATACTTCTGTACACTGAAGAACATCTTCCCCCACAATGGTGGTATATTCTCCTACGTTCTTTGTCAGCTTTTAAAAACTTCATTCCACTCTCTATTCTATTTTCCCTTTTCTAATATTTATCCCTCTACTGAATTACCTTTCCACCTTTTTCATTCCTCTCATTCCTTCACTTATAAAATTTCCTCATGTAAAGGCAAGTGTGGCTGAGACCAGTTTGGTCCAATAAGAATGAAATTGCATTTACGAAATGAACCAAATGAGCGAGGCACAAGAAACATGACTATAATCTCTGCTAGTTGATAAGCTGAGGCAGGACCATCACAAATTCAAGGCTAGCTTGCAGGAGCTTAGTGAGATACTGTCTCACGCAAAGGAGTAGAGATTTACTTCAGTGGTAAAGTGCCTCTGTACTGAATTCCCAGTGCTGGAAAAAAAATTGAATGTCTTGTTGAGGATGCTATAAAAAGTCCCACAGACTGGGGAGCTAGATAGAAATATCTGTTCCCAAAGTTCTGAAGGTAAAAATGGTGTCAGGGTTGCTTTCTTTCTTTTCTTTTGGGTTTTTTTTTTTTTTTTTTTTTTAAAGCTGACCTTTTTTTTTTTTTTTTTTTTTTGTCTTTTTGAGACAGGGTCTCACTATGTAGTTCAGGCTGGCCTTGAGCTCACTTTCGTAGCCCAGGCTGGTAACAAACTCACATCAATCCCCCTGCCTCAGCCTCCCAAGTGCTGGGGTTACAAGCTTGCGCCACCAAGCCCAGCCTAAAGCTGACCTATTTTAATTATTTTAAAATCATGTAACATTTCAAATTCCCCTTACATCTACAGTTCAGTTATATCCACACATCCTAAGGCCCACTAGCCCCCTGCCCAGAAGCTGGTGTTACAGTGAGACACTGAAGACACACGAGGCGAGAGCTGGAGATCAGAGTTCAGCCGTCCTAGGTCATAGGTCTTCCAGGCGAGCATATTCCAGAGCTTTTCTTTTCAGTTTGAAATGTTTTACAGGAAGTTTTTAGACTAATTTCATCCCAGATACTAGCTTTCTTCCATGATACACAGCTCCATAAAATTCGTACTTTCATTGGATAGGAATAAAAAAGTAATTGTTCCTTTTGTCTTTTTTGGGGGAGGGGTGTTGGAAAGGTGTAAAACTTACAGACTCCCATAAAAGTTGAGGAAAAGGAGAGGAAAGAAACCATTTGGACTATGCTGGGTGTTGGCTTCTGCTTGTCTCTCTGAGGGTGTGACTGCAGAAAGTTAAATCCTTAGATCACACTTATGCCACTGTAGTGATTAGTACTAATCTTTTAAGATGACAAAAAGGAAAATACCCAATCATCATAAAAATGGTCAAAAGATTTTTTACCACTGAGCTATTTTTGTCCCTCACAAAAAGGTTACAAAATGAACTCATGACTGAGACAGTAACTGCTGGATCTGCCAACTGATGCATCTGCTTGTCCCTATGCAGGTTTAAGGGAAATGGACATTAGGTTTTCTTAGTAATGTTCTAGAAGTAGCCAGCTCTGTTCATGACAGCTTGAGGTCCAATAATCCTCTGAATGCGTGAAAGGAAGCATGACTGTCATTTTACTGCTGCTCACATCTGAACACTTGCAGCTACTGTGGAATCTACAAAGGAAGGAAAATGGCGTTTATTCCAATATTCATAGATTGGAATTTTAAAGCACTCTTTCTTCCACAGAGCTTCAGAGTGGTGATAATATGCTAGGGGCTGCTGTTTTCCAGCCTGAGCTCCCATCTGCTGAGGATTCTGAGAAGGGAGTGGACTGGTCCTGGAGCCCTCATGAAAGAAGGAGGTGTTCCATTGGATTGAGCATGTGTGGTCGAAAACCTGGGGGTGAGGGCAGGGCAGTTCTAGGGGATGGTGGCAGATCGATGCTCACCACTGCTGGGGGACCAGTTGTGGGCAGGTTGAATTAGTTGGCAGGGGCTTCTTCTGCAGCAGCAGCAGAAGGAGGAAG
>PVJA010027735.1:11534-28372 GCA_004027025.1 Myocastor coypus | reverse complement strand
TAACATAGGTACTTGAGCTTATCATCACTGGCTTTCTGAGTATCAAATATCTTTGACTTAGCTTGGAAATGATATTTTCTGACCATCATTGATATTCTAATAACTTTCCATACAATGTGATATAAGCAGTTACACAATTTTGACACAGATATTTGGAAATTCAAGGAAATACAAAATTGTACCCTTTCAAGAATATGGTTTTTGGCCCAGTCTCTTATTTTCAAGTACTACTCTTGAGAGAATGACAGTAACTGAGTTTACACCAGGAGCAGTACATATCAAAAAGACAAGAGTGACATGTATTCCAAACATAGTTTTAGCGTTACATTGTGCTATAATCAATATGCTGAACCTTTTGAAGGTTCTTGAGACCAGTATCTGATTCATCCTGTGTACATCAGTGTATGGTTTTGCTATTGATATGTTTTCTGCTTTGTCTGCTTCCAGTCACTTCGTTGTTTAATCCATAACACATTCAGCTGTGTTATGCCCTTAAGTTCTTGTTTAGAAGAAAAGTTCTTATGTTAGGGAGACTATACGATATTTACACATATAGGTCTGGTTTATTTCACTAATGGGTATATGTTCAATATACATCCATTTTATATGAAGTCTTCAAACTTATCATTCTTTATGGATGAGTAGTATTCCATTGTATAAAAATACCACATTTTTTTAAACCATTCTTCAAATGATGGGCATTGTGGTTGTTTCCAAGATTTGGCTATTACAAATTGGGCTGCTATAAACATAGGTGCACAGATATCGCTATGGTATGAAGTTTTCAGTTCTTCTGGGAAAATTCCCAGTAGGGGGATAGCTGGATTGAATGGAACTTCCAATTCTAGTTTTGTAAGGATCCTCCACACTGCTTTCCATTATGGTTGTACCAATCTGCATTCCCACCAGCAGTGGAGAAGGGTTCCTTTTTCTCCACAGCCTCTCCAGCATTTGTTGCTGGTTGATTTCTTTATGATAGCCATCCTTACTGGGGTGAGATGGTATGTAAGTGTTGTTTTGATTTGCATTTCACGAATAGCTAGCAATGTGGAGCATTTCTTCATGTATTTGTAGGCTTGCTGTATTTCTTTCTCTGAGAAGTGAGTGTTCATCTCAGATGCCCTTTTCTGGATTGGGTCTTTGATTTTTGTGAACCTAATGGTTTTTAGTTCTTTGTAGATTCTAGATAGAAGACCTTTGTGTGAGTACTTGTTCGTTAAAGTAACTATTTATGATTCTGTGTATCTCTGCTGGGTCTGTAGTAATTTCACCCTTTTCATTCCTTATTGCTTGAATTTGAGTCCTTTCTTTCCTCTTTTTGATGAGGTTAGCTAGGGGCTTATCAATCTTATTTAATCTTTCAAAGAACCAGCTTTTGGATTCATTAATTCTTTGTATTGTTTTCTTTGTCTCCATTGAATTGATTTCTGCTCTAATCTTTATAATTTCCTCCTGCCTTTGGGCTTTGGATTTCATTTGTTCTTCTGCTGCTAGTCAGTTTAAGTGTTGTGTAAGATTGTTTATTTGTTCCCATTCTATTTTCTTAATGTGTAAGTTCAGAGCTATGAATTTCCCTCTGAGAACTGCTTTCATTGCATCCCACAAATTCCAGTAGGTTGTGTTTGAATTTTCACTAAATTGTAGATACTATTTTATTTCTTCTTTAATTTCATCTGTGACCCATTGGTTGTTGAGAATTGTGCTGTTTAGTTTCCATGTAGTCCTGGAATTCCTATAGTTTCTTTCATCATTTATTTCCAATTTGATTGCACTGAGGTCAGATAATATGCATGGCATAATTTCTGTTTTCTTGCATCTACTTAAGCATGATCTATGGACTAATATGTGATCTATTGTAGAAAATGTCCCATGTGCAGCTGAGAAGAATGTGTATTTTGAGGTGGTTGGATGGAACACTCTGTGTATGTCCACTAAGTCCAGTTGTTCCAAGTTCTGATTCAGTTCTGCCACTTCTTTGCTGATTTTTTGTTTGCTTGACCTATCTTTTTCGGATAAGGGAGTGTTGAGGTCTCCTCTTAAGATTGTAGTGTTGGATATGAGATTTTTCAGGTGCGTTAAGGTTTGTTTTATATAGCTTGCTGCTCCCATGTTGGTACGTATATATTTATGAGCGTTACCTCTTCATTACGATTTTTTCCCCTAACCAGTATGTAGTGGCCTTCTCTATTTCATTTGATCAGTCTTGGTTTGAAGTTTAGATTGTCAGCAAACAGGATTGCTACCCCTGCTTTTTTTTTTAGGTGCTGGAGCATGTAGTATTGTTTTCCAACCTTTAACTTTAAGCCTATGAGTTTCTTTATGGGTTAAATATGTTTCTTGTATGCAGCATATTATTGGGCTCTGTTTCCTTATCTACTCTGCAAGTCTACTTCTTTTAATTGGAGAATTGAGTCCATTTACATTGATGGTTATAATTGAAATGTATTGACTTATGGCTGACATAACTCTTATTCGCTAGTGTTTACCAGTTTTTCCTCCTATGTTTAGTTGGCTACTCTATTTGGTGGGATCTTTCTGTTCTCATTTGTTGGATTCGGATCATTTTGGTCCCTTTCTAAAATATTTGTTAGAATATTATGTAGCACTGGTTTTGATGTCATGAAATTCTTTAGTTGTTCTTTGTCATGGAAATATTTCACTGCTCCCTCATACTTGAATGAGAGTTTTGCCGGGTACTATAGTCTGGGCTGAAATTTGTTTTCATGGAGGACTTGTAGCACTCTGCTCCATGCTCTTCGTGACTTCATGGTTTGTGAAGAGAAATCCGCTGTTATTCTGATGGGTTTTCCTTTGAAAGTGATCTGTTTCTTTTCTCTAGCAGCTTTTAGTGTATTGTTCTTCAGCTAGATTTCTGGTATCTTGACTATTATATGTCTTGGTGTGTTTTTAGTTGGGTTGATGTTATTTGGGGTTCTGTAGGCTTCAGTTACCTGAATGTCTGATTGTTTTCTCAAATTTGGGAAGTTTTCTGCTATTATTTCTGCCCATATTCTTTTTATATCATTTGTATTGACTCCTTCTTTCTCATTGATTCCCATTAATCTCACTCTGTTCATTTTTGCATCATCTTGCAGATGATCAATTATTTTTTCCTGCATTCTGGTTGTTCTAAAAAGATCCGTTCTTACTCTTTCACTGGCTGCAACTGTGTTGTCAAAGTTCGAAACTCTATCTTCATTTTCATTCATACGGCTCTGCAAACTTGTGATCGAGTTTTTATTTTCTTGTATATCTCTTTGAAACTGTTTCATGCGATCTATGTCTTTCCTATATTGCTCCGTCAGGGATTCCATCATTTTTCTATTCTCCTCTAATTTTTTATTGATGTCTTCTTTAATAGTATTGAAGTCTGTCAGTATGGTTATCCTTTCTCTCTCTAATACAGAGATTATTTCTGTTCTATTCTCCTTTCTACTTTTGTGTAGTTGTTCCCCTACTTGGGATGCTATTGATTTAGGCATGTCTTTGTCAACTTTAGATATTATTTCTGCTCTGATGTCCTCTATACGTTTCTCCAGCTGTTTTCCCACTTCATGTATTTCTTTCTTTACTTCAGATGTTATCTCTGATCTCAGTTGCTCTATAAGTTTCTGCACTTGTGTGTCTGCCTCAGATGCTACCAATTCAGAGGTTTCATCTGTATGATTCCTATTTTCTTCCATGATAGTGTCTTCTGTATTTGGTTTGGGTGGGCACGGGCCCTGAGATTGCATTCTTCTCCTTGTTGTTATCATTTTGTATGGAAGCGACCTCTGCACTTTGGTGGCGTTATGCTGTGTCTATGGGCGTTTGGTCTGGAAACTCAAAGCTGGTTCCTCTACAGAGGTTCCTGACTCTGTGCTGGAGCTCTGGCTCCTAGCTTCTGTGAATCCCGGCAGATGGGTCTGTAGGTGGAGGTGGAGCTTTGGGATTGAGTAATCCTGGTAGGCTCGTGGACCAGATCGGTTGCCAGACGAGATGTTTGATGGGTTTGGTGCTGGAGCTTAGGCTGGAGGGGTTCAAAAAAAAAAAAGAAAGAAAGAAAGAAAGAAAATAAGGGGGAGGGAGAAGGGTAGGGGAAGGCGGGCCAAGGATCGTGACCCAGCCGGCATGCGGGCTCTGATACAGGCTGGGATGCGCGTCAGGGCTGGAACAGGAAGTTAGTCGCAGGAATGCAGAGGCGGGGCAGAGGGGCACAGGCAGCTTACCCATGGCGGGCCCCCAGGCTCTGCTACCGGCTGGGATTTGGATCGGGGCTCTATTGAGTGTACTTGTATTCCTTCTTTTTCTCTAATTGTTTGGACTGCCAACTTAAGTTGTTAACCACTCAGAACAGAAACTTAATGATATTATTCCCTGTAACTTAGGCACTTGAGCTTAACATTGCTATCTTTCTGAATATCAAGCACCTTGGACATAAAATGAAACAGGTATTTTCCATCAGTTGTTGATATTCTAAACCTTAAAACCCATATTGTATATAAAAAAGAATAAATACACATTGTCACACGGATATTTTTGAACTTAACCATTTACAAAATTGTAGCTGCAGAGAAAAGTGATCCATGATGTACAGTGTGCCTTAGGATAGTCACCTAGAGAGAAAACATTCTCTCAGGCTTCCACAGAGAGAAAAATGGTCAAGCATTGGCCGTGATTCATCCAGATGCTTGACACTGACAAAACTGTTGCAAATCACAGTACATGGTTCCAAGGTAAACTCTGAAGGGACCTGACTGACCTTGTGAGATACAAAAGTTACGTATGTTTTGTAGCATAGGTCTTGCTTTATCTTGGTCTTAACCATCGAGCAGAAAAGTCTAACCACAAAGTATAAAAAGGAAAGCCATATTAATATGCTGAGTTGTAAAAGGCTCAAGCCAACAGTCCCCAACAATGCCAGATGAGCTGATAATCCACTCCTGTTATGGACTATTGGACTACATATATAGCTAATTTCTCTTTGTACAATGAAAAGAAAGATCTGTACTAATGAGGCTTGGACAAGAATCATATCTGTATCTTGCACTCTGAACAACTATGACAAAGACAACATCATACTATGTATTAACTATTGTAAAAACATAATAATAAAAATAAATTTAAAAAAATAAAAGATAAGTTCTCTTTTATGTTCTTGTTTAGTCTCCACCCACCAGGCACTGCTTGTGACTTGCTGTGGGGAACGTTTCCACTTCCAGGTGAGGCAGTTCTGTTCAGTACAACACCATGCAGGAGCGAATGCAAGCTATTAGCTCCAGAGCTCCCAGCCACTGGTGGAGGGGCAGCTTGGCTGCCATGGGGTCTGGCCAAGTGCTCAGAGCACTGGTTGCCTGAACTGGTGTGGACTGGGGATAAGCACTGAAGGAAGCTGTTCATAATAACGGCATTCTACAGGCCAGTCAGGGGCTGTCATGCAGTGTTTCTTAGCGAATAGATTCATGCAGTTTATTGAAGGAGTTGCTAGCATCTTCGTAAGGCTGAAGAGAAATGAAGCATTTTAATAACACCACTCATTGCTCAAACCAAATAATAATTATTTGTAACAAAAGTCTAAACTCAATGTTTCTCATGAGCATACACCTAAAGATTCTCAAAATTTTTCCAGATCTAATCCAACTACCAAACATATTTACATTACTACAAAATTTATTTTAAATATGGAGGATGGCTCAACATTCAGAAATAAATCATTATAATCCAGCGAATGAATAAGCTAGGGAAGGGAAGGAAAGTTGTGTGATAACAAGTGATTTGTAGAACAAGCGTTTGTGAAAATCTAATTCAAGTGAATAATGATTTTAAAAATTCAGCAAACCAAGAACAGAGGCCTTCCTCAGCCTACTAAAGCCCACCTACAAAATATCTACCCTTGGCCTCATACTTATTGTGAGAAACTGCAGACTAACTTCAAAGATGAGGAGTAGAGCAAAGATGTCATTTCTTACCACCCCACTGAACATTGTACTCAAAGTGCCACCCAGTGTGATAAGACAAGAGAATAAGAGATGTGTGCATTGGAAAGGGAGCAATGAAGCTCATCATTCATACATACCTGGGGTCTATGCAGAAAAGTCCCAAAGATCTATGAGAAAACCACCCCCAAGGGCCAATCAAGGACCATAGCAAGTTAGAGGTTCCACTTAGAGTAGAATCATTAAAATGTAAGCTTAAATTTAATAAAGTACAGACTGCACACAGAGAAAGAATTAAGGACCAGTGAAGAGGTCAAAGGCGATCTAAATAGATACATTATATATTCATGGATTAGAAGATTTTTTTTCTATATTTAGTACAGGCTCTATAGAGTCTCACTATGTAGCTTAGACTCATAGTGATTCTCCTGTTTTCAGCCTCCCAAGAGCTGGGATTACAGGCATGCCATCAAGCCCAGTCTTTTTTATTTTTTATTTTTTAGGGAAGGGTCTACAGGGCATTCAGGATCCTATTACTTGATCAGACTTGTAGTGATCTCCCTGTCTACAGCCTCCCAAGAGCTGAGCTTATAGGCACGTACCACCACTTCCAGTCTCAGTTGCTGTCTCAGTGTGCCCTGGGGGTGAAACCGGCAGGGCAGGCCCAGGGTTTAAATGCCTGGCCCCTGTGCCTGCTTGTAGGCTCTTTAATTTGCTGAGCTATTTGGCTCATCCTCCAAGGCCAGTCCTAATTGTTTCAGTGTGCCCTTGGGCAGGGCTGGCACAACACCCTGGGAACCAAACCCTGGCTGCTGGGATCTGCCTAAGCAGGTGCTTTAGTCCATTGAGCTGTCAGGCTTGCCTGATTCTTTATTAGTAAGATACAAATTTACCCCAGCACAGTCTACATATTCAGTACATTATCAGTTAATATCCCGGCATACTCTTGTAGTTATTACAAGATTTTTTTTAAATAATTTTTTATTTTATTTATTTATTTATTTATTTATTTATTGTTTCAGAACCTTTGCTTGTTTATTCACTCATTTTTATGGCCAGCTCAGCCCGCCCCGAGGGCAGGGCTGGTGCAGCATGTGGTGCCCCGGGGGTCGAACCGTGGTCCCTGAAGCCGCCCAAGCTTTCCCAAGCAGGTGCTTTAGACCACTGAGCCATTCCACTGGGCCCTACAAGATTTTTTAAGTTTAGGTAGAAAGGCAAAAAATGTAGAATAAGCAACATGATATTAAAACAGCATGAACTATGAGGACTTACTATTTGAATTTAAGACTTATAAATGTATTGAAACATCTTCATAGTGGGAAGGAGCGGACATACAAATCAATGACAAAGCAGACAGCCTAGACACCCACTCAAAGGCAGTCAGCTGAGACTTTACAAGGCACTAAAGGAAATTGAACAACAAACAGTGCTGAGCTGGTCATCCCTGTGGCAAAAATGCACATTACACAAAATTAACTTGAAATTAATCATAGACCTAAGTGTAAGATATAAAATTACAAAACCTGAGCAGAAGGAAATAAACACCTTCATCACCTTGGTTGGAAGATAAGCTGTTAGATACAGCACCTAAATCTGATCTGTGGAATAAAACATTAATTTGGACTTCATGGAAAACTTATTTTTGGGGGCTGGGGAGATATCTCAGGGGCACAAGTGCCTGCCAGGCAAGTGCAAGCTCCTGAGTTCAATCCCCGGTTCGGCAAATAACAACAAAAACTTATTTTTTTGTTAAACATACATGAAAGAATTAAAAGAGAAAGTATATGCAAAACACATCGAATCTGCTGAAGTATTTATATTCAAAATATAAAAAAAATCCTACTGCTCAACAGCAGGAGAACAACATAATCATAAGATGTGCAGAGGTCCTGGGCTCTTCAGCAAAGAAGAGATAACCATAGCGAGTGATCCCGTGAGAAAAGCTCATCATCTGTCATTAGGGAAGTGTAAATGAGCACAAGGATAAGGAAGCATCACCATGGCTATAAGAAAATGTATATTGGAAAATGCCAGGGCCGATGAGGATGCAGAGCAAAACAGCGATTGTTGGTGGCCATGCAAACTGGCACAACCACTCTGGATAACAGCTTGGCTGCTTCTCACAACACAAAAGTACAGACACACACAAGGGAGTAACCACACTTTTAGGATTGTCCAACTGCTCCCCAAAACTGCGAACACAAAAATCTGTGAATGTTTTTAGCAACTTTGTTCATAATTGCAAAAAAAAAAAAAAAAAAAAAAAAAAAAAAAAAAAAAAAAAAAAAAAAACTAGAAGCAATCAAGATGCTCTTAATATCCTTGGATATTATTTTGGATAAACAAACCTTAGTGCATCTGTGCGATGCACACTGTAAAGAAAACCAACGAGTGACTGAGTCATGCAGAGATATGGACGGGTTTTTGGTTCATATTTCCAAGTGAAAGAAACCATCTGAAAGGTAAATATAGTGGCATCAAATGCAGTGCTTAGCTTCAATGTTGACCTTTGATTTCTTTCTTGTCCAGTTTATGACCAGAATCACAGAGAACTGAGTGTGTGAACCATGGGGCAACTCTACCACATCATTCCATTTGTATGACTTTTTGGAAAAGACAGAGCTGCAAAGACAGTAACAAATCAGGAATTGCCAGAGACTTGAGCTGGTGGAAAAAGTTGCATGAGGCAAGCATAGGAGGAATCTTAGACCAATGAATGTAATCTGCATATGGTAATGGTGGATAAATGTACAGCACTCAGAATACCAATGTACTGCAGAGGTACATGCATGCCATGCTCATAATGGTGCCATGCACGATAGGTAAATTATGAAAGTAGCTGTCTGTCTCCCAACAGATGAATGGTTAAGGAAAGTGCGGTGTGTACACACAACAGAGGGCTGCTTAGGCATAAAGTGGGCTCCAGTTGAATCATATTTAGAAAGATGGAAGCATCCTGAGATCATCTTGCTAAGTAAAATAAATCAGATACAGAAAGCCAAATATCGCACAGTATATTCAAAATCAGAAACCCAAACATAAATAATTTAAAGAGCAAAATAAAGGATAGATGGTAGCGGAGAGGAAGCAAACTGTGGAGAAGCAAAAGGGCTCCAGGGAAGTCAGGAGAAAGGAGAAGAAGGGGAATAAAACTGATCAAGATATTGGGGGTGGGGAGATGACTTGGCAGTCTAAGTGCCTGTCTGGCAAGTGCAAGGACCTGAGTTCAATCCCCAGTATCACTTGCCATGCTGGCTCTGGAACCCAGGTGTACTGTGTGGGCCACTGAAACTGGGTGTGGTGGCACATGCCTATAATCACAGCACTGGGGAGGCTGAGATAGGAGGATCACCATGAGTTCAAACTGTGTAGTGAGACCCTGTACCAAATAAATGATTAAACAATTATCAAGATGTGATATATAGGTGTCCCAAGTTGCCAAAATGAATGTAATTATATATTAGAAACATATATTAATAAAAGGAATATAATAAGACATTGAGTCTGCAAGTCCCCCCAAAGCCTCATGTAGTCATGGGATGGGGGCTTCTATAGATTGAGACTTGACTCATGAGTCACTGGGATTATGTGATTTAATACTGATCTGAAGTTTGAGACTTGATCCATGATCCCTGGAACTATGTGTTTTCAGTATTTCTGGGATTATGGGTGTAGGCTAAGGCAGACAGACTGAGGCAGAGACCCTGAATGTAATATAAAGAGAGACAGAGAGACAGACTGAAGCTGTTGCTCTCTGCTGCCCTGGTTGTTCAGCTGCCTCTATTCACAATTATCGCTGTTCCACCACCATGAACTGGATGCTCTCTGCCCTGTTCCACTCAGCCTTGGGCCAGCCGAATATGGACTGAAACCTCCAGCAACTGTGAACTAATAAACTTTTCCTTCCTTTATTCTGAGTGTTGAGTATTTGTTCCAGCAACGAAAGAAGAGTAACTAAGACACTGGTGAAGTTGGATCCGGAGATGGCGAGAAGAACGTCACGTCTGACTGTGCTACAGGCTAGTTACAGAGCCGCAGCAAAAGCACTGAGGAAAAGACGTTGCCCATCTGACTTGAACCTGGGCAACAAATGGATGCTGCCAGG
This sequence comes from Myocastor coypus, assembly GCA_004027025.1. Lineage (NCBI taxonomy): Eukaryota > Metazoa > Chordata > Mammalia > Rodentia > Myocastoridae > Myocastor > Myocastor coypus. The sequence continues at coordinate 18,352 of PVJA010027735.1, read as the reverse complement.
GAAGAGCACAAATGGAGCCTTCACCTGGCAACGCCACGTGTGTAGGCACAGGCTTGCAGTCCTGCAACCTGGACAGACACGCACACGGGTGAAAGAAGCTATGCTGCTCACTGTCGGGGTTGGAGGTGAGAAACAGGCAAGGTGAAATGGCTGGAGTGACCTTAGAGCTCTGCATTAGCAGTTGGCGTAAGGTTGGCGCACTCAGGCATAGCTCAGTGCAGACAGCGAGAGGTGGACGTGTGCATATGTACACTGACATATATTCACGCGTGCTTCCTAAATTTATTTCTTGCCATGGCAGCTAGGAATGCCCAGAAGCAATGAAATGCTAACTACAATGAACACACCTAGCAGCCAGGCATCAGCTTTTCCTACTATTCTGTAATAAAGCCAATGAAGGCTTCTGCAGGAAATGGGTGATTCTGGAATGGGGCAGGGATATACAAGGAGAATTCACGGCATCTTCTGTGCCAGAAAGTGGGGATGGGCCACAGACTAAAAAAAAAAAAAAAAAAAACAGAAAAAAGTCAAAGTGGTGGCAATGTGTTCAAGGGACAGAGGAGCCAAGCACAAGCCCGACAGCTAAAGCTGGAACAATTAGATTAAAGAAGCCTAGCATATGCTGGGCTATACTCCGAAGCGTAAAATAAATCACCCAATGCGTAATGATATAAATGAATGTCTGTGCAGAGAGAAAACAAATCACCCATAGTGAAGAATTCCAAGCCATTCAGTTCTGCACTCCACAAGCAATTATCTTAAAGAAGGCAGGAGGACATCAGCACGCTTAGTGCGCATGGCTTCTGCAGCCCATGCTGAGCGAGGCTCTCGCCTCTGTGGCCTTCCTGGTCTCTTTCTGTGAACCCCTGCCACTTCCCAATTGAAGAGCAGTCTGCAGAATAGCCCATCTGCATTCCCCAAAACTACCAGGATGATGAACAACGGCAAGCTGGGAAAGCGGTTCCAGCTACGAGCATTCAGGAGGCTCGATGACTAGACGTTCCGTAGTGTCCTCAGATCACAGAGCAGAGGGACACAAGGTGAGGAGCTCAGGGTGTCTGAATAAGTGTGACTTTTCCTTAATTATTTTTGGTATTGATTCTGTAGAAATGATGAATGTTGGTATTAGTGTAGTCGGCTAATACAGAAAATTGAGTGTGGGGATACGGAAACCTTTGTACTCTCTTTGAAAATCTTTGGGTAGTTGAAAACTAGAATAGAAAGTGCATTACAGGAGGAGTACAAAGTATTCCCTGAGCAAGTTGGCATGGGAGTGAGAGAACAGGAGGCCTGAGAAGCAGCCAGGCCAGGGCTTGGAAGACCAGGCAGCCATGCTGGCTCCTGCCCAAGCCAGAGCTCATGAGGGCAGGTGTGCAGCAGCCGGTGTGCTGCCAAAGTCAGAGCACTGATGCTCTGGACACACCAGGTTTTCTGTGTTCCTGGCCTCTGAGGCCAGTAGTCGTGAAGGCATGGGTGTCATTTGTTTTCCTTTTAAGGCAAAAGGTACTAATATAGGAGTATGGTCTCTTAAGTTGCATCTCTGTATTCAGGGTCCATTACAGTGTTGGCATTTTGAGATAAGTGGGTTTTGCTTTGTAGTTTGGATGCTCGGTCTCTAAAATGTTCAGCATCCCTGCCTAGGTACTTCAAGAACTCTTAATCTATTTGGGTGAAGATTCCCCTGGGGTCCATGGGTATTTTCCTGAAGGAAATGGGGTGAAAGCTTGTGGAAATGGGGTACTGAGACATACTGACTGGAGTAGGGGGCATCTGAGATTAAGGCAGCACATTCTCACCTTCTGGTGCAGAGAATAACTCCGAAGACAGAGATTGGAGGAAACAGCTGGGATCCAGGCATGCACTGTGGGCTCCAAGCTTGCCCCCACGCCAGTGCTATCCTGTCATCTGCTACCCAGAGGAGTCTAGAACTCTCGCGTAGTCATGCAACTGAAGGGCTCAGAGTGAGAGTCAGGGCTTTGTCCAGGCCCACCTAAGATGAGACGCTTGAGTTCCCAGACCAAAGGCCCTGAATGTCCTAGGGGAAGGACATTCTATAAATAAGTGCATCTTTTTCGCAAAAGATGCCAGAGGTCTTAGCAATATCCATGTAGCCACTGAGAAGAGCAGAAAACTGGGTGGAATTAGCAGAATCCACTTATCAGGCAGGAATTGGCTCTAGCAAGGAAAAAAAAAAAAAAAAGGCCTGCTTGGCAAGTAGTGGTCATAAAAGTCTATTGTCCACATTAGCCTCAATACCAAAGGTCCACATCTGTCCCATTAAGCAATTTCCAAGTGACAGTTCCAAGGGTATAGGGCTGCCTGAGGAATCACAGCTAATGCAGGTTTTATAATCTCCACTTAGATAATGTAATTGGATTAAGGCTGTTTCTCAGGGAAAGAGGCAAGCTGGTGCTTAGTGTGGACAACTGTTCTTTAGAAGCAGGCCATAGGATAACAGAAGAGAGATTACTATTCCTAATTATCTGCCATTGGGACCTGGAGGCTGGGTTTTGTAAAATGCCTCTCCTCTCCACCAGGGTAAGACATGAAAATAAGTGCCACTATTGGTGGAATTTCCTGATGCTTCACCGCGGTATATTATCTCTGGTTTCTCACCCCTCAGAGCCTTGCTCCAGCTATTTCCCTATTGCTGTTATTTTGCCAAGAATTCCAAGTGCTCTCTGTTTCCATGTGTTTATCAGCCCATGCAGGAAGATGTCGCTGTGACTATTAGCTCTGAAATCTCTAGGGGAAAGTCAATACAGGTTTATTTCTCTCCTGTGTGAAGGGCTCTTTCTTACCTTTTTATGCATGCTGGGACACACGGTCTCAAAGTGGAGAGGGGACACTGCAGCAGCTCACTAAGTCTCAGGTGCCTCGGCCTGGAAGAGCACCACCTCATTTCCTCAGTGTCTTGACCAAATCTAGTCATGCAGCTCCAACTTCTCCAACAGCTTCACGGGAAGCTGTGAAAGGAGAGAGAATACATGGTTCTTCGTTGAGCACTCTGTTCCAGGCTTTTCTTCATGCCTGAGATAACATTTTTATTCCTTATCTATTGTATTCTGAAAGTGATAAAGAAGTATGGGGTGGAGACTGGCATGTATAATAAAGTGAACTTGTAATCTGTAGAACTGTGTTATCCAACATGGTGTTTGTTGGTCATGCCTGGGTATTTTCATTGAAATATATCTTTATTTAAACTTAGATCACCTGAAAATTGTAGTTTTTCAGCTACACTAGTTATATATCTAGTGTCCAATAGCTACATGTGTCTAAGGACTATAGTATTGGACAGCAAAGAGCAGAACAAGTGCACGACTAAAGGGTTCTCTGGTGGATCCTAAAATGTTCCAGAATATTCTAGAATGTTTTAGAGCAAGTAATTGTTACCATGTTGTGAATATAAAGGAGATTTCTAGGGATACATGTTTGTCTCTGGCTTAGATTTCCTTTGGTGAATATTAGCTTAGCGTACTACAGTTACATGTATGCTAAGCAGAAATAAAATTTTAGTTTAGTTGTTTTGTAGCCTTCTGTGCAAGATTTAGCTGAAGTAGTAGACTTTACTGGACAGAAACATTTGGAAAGCCATGTGTAAAAGTGGCTCAGTGGACACAGATGTCTTAATTCAGATCCTTATGCATGCATGGGTGAGCTACATGGTCTTAGAGAAATTAAATGATCAGCAGGGCCACAGATGTACTATCTCTAAGGAATCAGATGAAAATACCTTAGAGCTTCATTATGAAGGTGACAGGAGTTAGCAGATGAGTAGACCTTCCTGAATTCTGGTGCTTCCAATAAGGGCTCTAAAGTAGTCAATACTTTTATCCTCATCATTGTGATTGTGTAACGTTCATCAATAATTTCAACAAAAAGTAACTGACACGAAACCTAGCATAAGAGGAAACATGTAACTTGAGTCAGGATTGGGTAGGAGCTTAGAGAGATATATACTAATTAGAGAGTTTAGTAGGGGGAGACATCATTTCACCTCGAAGTCTGAGAATGTGAGCAGGTGAGAATAAAATCGGGGACGGCATGGTCAGGGGCCAAAGGATGGCAAGTTCACTGCTGCTCAGGAAGGCACAGGGCACACCCAAGACGCACACGCTCTGCACCTGTTTGTCCTCTTAAACCATACATAGCCAAAGCCTTAGGCCTTATTTCTTGGTAGAACCTAGGGACACTGGTACTGTATGCTTCTTCCAGTAAATATTTATCCAGCATCTCCTGTGGTCTGAGTTATTCAGGCAGCAATAGCAAACATGACGATACTGACCACTGCTCTTGGAAAGTCCACAGATGAAGGAAGGAGATATTGATTAACAACTCAAGGGAGCATAAAATTAGAACTGCAGCACATGCCAGGATAGAGGAGCCCCCAGGAGCTAAAGAATCTTTACTAGGAGAACTTCTCATCAGGTACAATGGGAAAGTCTCCTTGAGGATTAAGATTGGGCCAAGGCCTGGGAAGAATAAAAGGCAACAGAAGAGGAGTACTCAAGGCTCGAACTTGTGAAAGCTGGGGTGAGAGAAAATGTGGTACAATCTTGGAGCATACTTAATGCTCTATGCCAGCTGGAACACATTTGATGAATTACAACTCCCAGAAATTTGTACAAAGTAATTTTGGATATTATATGATTACTTGATTTCTAAATTTATAAGAGATGTTGTAATACTTGCCTCTAGGAATGATTTTGGAAGGATTGCTTCTTTTTCAATTTCATTGAAGAGTTTGAGGAGTATTGGGGTTATGTCTTCTTTAAATTTCTTGTAGAATTCAGGTGAATCCATCAGATCCCAGACTTTTCTTTGTCAGTAGGCTTTTTATTATACTTTGTATTTCATTGGCTGTTATTGAGTTATTGAGAGTTCTAATATCTCCTTGGTTCAGTTTTGGTAATTTGTACTTTTCTAAGAATCTGTCCATTTCATCTGTGGCTTCAATTCTGTCAGAGTAAAGATTCTCAAAGTAACTATGATCCTCTGTATCTCTGCTGGGTCTGTAGTAATTTCACCCTTTTCATTCCTTATTGCTTGAATTTGAGTCCTTTCTTTCCTCTTTTTGATGAGGTTAGCTAGGGGCTTATCAATCTTATTTGATCTTTCAAAGAACCAGCTTTTGGATTCATTAATTCTTTGTATTATTTTCTTTGTCTCAATTGAATTGATTTGTGCTCTAATCTTTATAATTTCCTCCTGCCTTTGGGCTTTGGATTTCGTTTGTTCTTCCATTTCAAGTCTGTTTAAGTGTTATGTAAGGTTGTTTATTTGTTCCTGTTCTATTTTCTTAATGTGTGAGTTCAGAGCTATAAATTTCCCTCTGAGAACTGCTTTCATTGTGCCCCACAAATTCCAGTAGGTTGTGTTTGAATTTTCATTAAATTGTAGATACTGTTTTATTTCTTGCTTAATTTCATCTGTAACTCACTGGTTGTTGAGAAGAGTGCTGTTTAATTTCCATGTAGTCCTGGAATTCCTATGGTTTCTTTTGTTACTTATTTCCAATTTGATTGCACTGAAGTCAGATAATATGCATGGGATAATTTCTGTTTTCTTGCATCTACTTAAGCATGATCTATGGACTCACATGTGATCTATTTTAGAAAATGTCCCATGTGCAGCTGAGAAGAATTTGTATTTTGAAGTGGTTGGGTTCAGGTCTTGCTTTGACTTGCCCTTGATCACCCAGCCAAAAAAATAAAATAAAATAAAAAAGCTTAATTACAGTGCATGAAACGCAGAGCTAGATTGGTGAGATGAGCTTTAGGAGGCTTAGATCAATAGCCTCCAACATTACAAGCTTCACTGGTGACCCACTGGAATTGCAGAACATTTGACTGTGTATGCATCTGCTTCCTCTTAGTCCAAAGAGAAGGACTTTCTTTTCTTTTCTTTTTTTCTTTTTTCTTCTTAGCAACATCAGGAGGGAGGTGGGTCATGCCCACACACTGTGCTCTGTAGAACTATTGTGAGGACAATATGCAGTGTGTCAACTTTAAAAAAAAAGAAAGGGGAAAAGAAAAAAAAAAAAAGTAATGTTTATTGAAAGTGTTAATGTTTAATTGTGTGATCAATCTTATATACCTATATCTATTAATCTAAACGATCTGATGATGAAAATATGTAATATAACCATTGTTAAATTTAATCAATAAAAATATTAAATCATGAGGAAAAAAAGAGGTGTTGTTTTATCGTTAAATATATAATGGTAGTTAACTTAGCTGTTTTGTCAGAGCATTTTATTGTCCCCAAATTAAAGTGATTTGCTGCTAACTATGACAGCAGACTGCATCTTATGTAAGAGCAGAGAGCAGAGAGGAGGTTCTTGCTGGTGCAGAGCAGACATGAGGGCGAGTGCTGCTGTGGTACTCTGAGGAAAGCAGTGGGAAGCCACTGCATGGTGGGACCAGAGCTGCCTGGCGGTCCCTGCCTATTGACAAGAATGGTCCTAGTTTGGAGAATCAAAGCTGGAAAAGCGTGAATTTCAACATGTGGTTTTCAGCAATTCTCCTTCCACCAGTAAATGCGAATTTCAACCTCACTCCACCTCTAAAGTCTAGATAATGACTGTTTACAAGAAAGGTCTTCAAATAAAATACAATTTTATTATTTTTAAATCACTGTCATAGTTTAATTTAAATATGTCAATAACCTAAGTAGTTTTATTATTATTCTTTTTCTCTTCATTCATTCATTCATTCATTCTTTTTTTTTTTTTTTTTTTTTTTTTTTTTTTTTTTTTTTTTTTTTTTTTTTTTTTTTTTTTTTTTTTTTTTTTTTTTTTTTTTTTTTTTTTTTTTTTT
>PVJA010027735.1:0-11434 GCA_004027025.1 Myocastor coypus | reverse complement strand
TGGACTTCATTGATATATATTTGGTTTTAGGGAAGGGTCTACAGGGTGTTCAGGGTCTGACTACTAGATCAAACTCCATGCCCAGTCTCAATTGCTGGCTGAACATGTCCCGGGGGCAGGGTTGGCACCAGCATGGCAGGCCCAGGCATGCAGCCCTTGGCCCCTACTCCTGCTTGCAGGTGCTTTAATCCACTGAGCGATTTGACTGGCCATGTTTTTTATTTTTTAAAGATAATACAAAATAATGATAAAGAAATTAGAAATAATGCAGGATTTTATTCAACAAAATAAATGAATTCAACACTACTTGTTGTATTGCACAGCGTCCTTGAATTAGTTGTTTAGATTACCAGATGTATGCATGCAAAATTGGGAAAAGAGGTCATACAAAATTAAGATGAAGAAAAATGGAGCACGAACTGGTCCTGTCCACAGACCGACAGCAGTCCACAGCACAGCTGTCCAAGCCATCACGCGGACATACATAAATGTGCCTCTTCCCCTCCTCCTGTCCTCCTCCTCTCAGTGCTGTGGAAAGAGAATGGAGTTGTTCAAAGGGAAGCGATTTTATAGCTTTACCTGTGATTTTTTAAAATTAGGGATATTGGGTGATTTTGTTTGCACGGATTTCTGGCTTTCTTTTGTAATTTGTTTTTAAAAATTTGACTCAAGAATTCTGTTTGCAGATTAGCATTTAAATATATTAAGGAATTTTAAACTTCAAAAGTTTTATTGATGTTATATACATATGTATCATATATATATATATACATACATTCTTGAGGCTTTTTGAAAACAATTTCACGTAATTGTTACTTTTAGAAGTTGGAGAGAAATCTTAATTTTTTTGTAGAAACAAATATATCTCTTTACTTAGGTGTTTTTTTCTGCTTCGAATTAATACTTGATGCTTTGAGCATCAACTATCAATTAATTCTTCACTCCCCCCCCCCTTTTTAAGAGAATAAAAAGATAGCAAAAAAAATCCACCTTAGAAATGATACAGAATTTCACTAAGCAAAATGATAGGAGTGCAACAATGGTTATTATATTGTGCTTATTATTATCTTGAAATTAGTTGTTCAGATTACCAGGCATAATCATGCGAAACTGGTCAAAAAATTAAAAAGAAAAAATAACTTAAGCATTACCTGCTCCTTTCAATAGTCCAGTAGAAATCAGCAGCACACTTATCTAAGATCCACAGATATTTTTTCCATTCCTTCGTTCTTTTCTCCTTTCCTTAATCCCAGTTGTTGCTTCCCTTGGAGCAGCTTCTTTCTCTTTCACAGTATCTGTAGTACCTCACAGATTTTATTTACTCTTTCACGTTCTTACACTAGGGAGATAATATGATTTTGTTTACACATGCAAGTCTGATTTATTTTAAATATGATCTCTATTTGCATCCATTTACCTATAAAAGCCTTGACTTTATCTTTTTTACATCTGAGTAGTACTCCATTGTATACAAATACTATATCTTCTTTATTCATTCCTCAGTTGATAGGCATTGGTGTTGTTTGCTAATTTAGCTATGACAAGTTGCGTTGCTATAAACATGGGTGCACATATGTTGCTGTGGTATGATGTTTCTGGTATTGCTGAAAAAAATACTAAGGAGGGGAATGGCTGAGTTGAATGAGACTCATAATCCTTGCTTTCTGAAGAATTTCCACTCTGATTCTCATGATGGTTGTGCCAGTCTACACTCCCACCAGCAATGGAAAAGGAAGGATGTCTTTTTCCCCACATCTCCTCCAGCATTTGTTATTGGTTGACTTCTTGCTGATAGCCATTCTTTCACTCTTAAAAATTTTAATTGTGTTCTAAATATGCCTGTGATACTCTTTTCAAGATAGAACTTTTATAGTTCTGTGCATCAGGATTACAAAAAATATGATTTTAGATCTTGGGTTGCTATAGTTTTTATGTCATGCAATTCATATATCACAAAATTATTTGCCATTAATTAAGAGATGTTACAGTTCATTGATTTATTTCCAACGTGCCCTTACACTTGCCTATTGACATGGCACACCAGAACTTTCTTGTTATGAAACCACCCTTGCTTGGAAAGAATGAGCTGCATTTGGTTGCCGTGAATTGTTATTTCATTGCCCCCCTTGTGCACTCATATCACCAACACTTACGAGGTGTCTGTACAAGCACTGTGTCCTGTAGGTGCTAAGGATGGAGCAGCAGGCCGAGGAGAGCTCTGCCCCCAGGTCTCCCAGGTGGGCAGACAGATGGAAAGTGTGTTCACAAATAAATAGAAAACCATGGAGCACCAAGGGGGCCTCTGTTTTAGATAGGTGGGGAGGGCTTCTCACAGAAGTACCATGTGCACCTGGATACCTGAGGGACAGGAAAGGGAGTCTTGGAGAAACAGCCCCAGATTTCTTTTCCTTCTGTGAGCTCTAGGCTGCTCTCGAAGTGACACAATTGAGTTAATCTCCATGGTGTCCCTTCTGCTCCTCATGCCTCGAGGAGGGACTTTCTCTGGGCTACCAAGTCTCTGGATTCCCAGAGGGCTATAACATCAAGCTCTTAGGGATGCATCTTTCTCATCTTCTCCATCTGTTCTTTCCTGTGGCTCTTGGCCCTGTCTCTGAAACTCACACTCTGCTCCTTTTTAAGAACAAGGTTTCAGAAGATGCATTCTTCATCCCTGTATCCTTTCTCATCATTTGTATGACACATTTTCTTATGACCTCTTGGCTCCAGGTACACTGGAAGTATAATCACCTTAGTGCTTCCTCAGAGGGTAGGGGTGTCCCACATTTGCCCTGGGGACCCCCCATCAGCAGGGGTTGACTTCTTCCTCCCTCCTTCCCCCTGATGAGCTCTCTGTAATGTGCACAGGCACAAGCTCATTTTTTTTCTTTTTCTTTTTTAAAGAATACAAAATGGTGATAGAAAAAACAACATTAGAAACAATACAAAATTTCACTAAGCAAAGTAATAGGAATCCAACATCCTGCTGCACTGCTAGTTGTTCAGGTGACCAGAGATAAACATGCAAGATTGGCTTAAAGAAAAAACAAAATAAAGCAATAATAAAAAGTTGTTGTAAGAAATTCAAAATAAGAATAATAATCATGAAAAGAAAAGAAATTAAGCCTTAACTGCTCCTTTCAAAAATCAACAGTACAATCATCCAAGCTGTCCTGCATAGCTACATAAGCATATCTCTTCCCTTCTTTCATTTGCCTTTTTCCTCATCTTAGTCTTTTGTTCCTACTGAACAAGTCTTTCCCTCTCAGTATCCATCGTACCTTCCAGATTTTAATTGTTCTTTTAGGTCTTCACACTAGTGAGATGGTACGATGTTTGCACATGTGGATCTGATTTATCTTACTGACCAATGTAGTCTCCAGTTGCATCCATCGATCTATGAAAGCCTTGAATTTATCTTTTTTTGTAGCTGAATAATATTCCATTGTGAAAAATACCGTATCTTTTTCATATGTTCCTCAGTTGATGGGCATTTTGGTTGGAGGAAGGACAACCTTTTAATAAATGGTGCTAGAAAAATGGTGTTCCACCTGCTCAAGGCTTAAAATAAATCCATGCCTATCACCATGTGCAAAATTACAGTCAAAATGGATTAAATATTCAAATACTAAAACTGAAATACTAAATCTTCTTAAGGATAAAATAGATAGAAATCTTAAGGACATAGGGGTAGGTACAGTGTTTTATGAACAAAAATCAAACTGTACAAGAGGGTTGGCCAGATAGCTCAGTAGATTAAAGTGTCTGTCTAAGCAGACAGAAGGACCAGGGTTCAATCCCCAGTATGTTTTGCCCGTCCTGCTTCCCCCCCCCCAGGGGGTGGCGCACTAAGATAGTGATTGAGACTGGGCATGGCAGTGTATGCCTGCAATACCAGCGCTTGGGAGGCTGAAAACAGGAGAATCGCCTTGAGTGCAATCTGTGCAATGAGACCCTGGAGACCCTGTACTAAATATATTTAAAGAAGAAAGAAAGAAATCACTGACAGAGTAAAAAGAAAATCCACAATTTGGGAAAAATTCTAGTGTCTTGTCCTTCAGACAAACGACTCCTATATAGAACATAAAAAGAATTTTAAAAAATGACTCCAAACTTCGAAGACCCAATCCAAAAATGGCATCTGAGATGAATATATACTTAACAAATGAAGAGATACCAATGACAAGTAAATATATGAAAAAATGCTGGCCATTGCTGATGATTTGAGAGATGCAGATTATGCCATGCCGAGACACCATCTTATGCCAAAAAGAACTCTGTCATCAAGAAGTTAACTCCTACCTAACAAATGCTGGGGAGACTGTGGGGGAAAAGGAGCCCTGCCCCACTGTGGGTGGGCGTGCAGCCTGGTACAGCCACTGTGGAAACCAGTCCGGAGACTAGAGCTGGGATTGGAGGTACCATGCAAGGCCGTCACTCCCCTCCTAGGTGTTTTTCCAAGAGGACTGCAATCCTCATACCACACCGATGTGCGTGCACCCGTGTTTGTAGCAGCGCAATTGTCATAGCTAAATCTTGGAAACATGTTCATTGCGCATGCTCAGCGGGCCCGCAAGTGTCTAGGCCGACTGGTGGGCCTTCTTTAGGCTACTTCGGGGCCTTTTTCTCATCACAGCTCCATTCCTCTGATCCTCCTTGCAGCAGTTTATTGTACACTGCAGCAACAAGAGTCCACACTGCTTCCTTTAGGTAGCTAATCATCGCAGAAGCACATGTCCGTCTTGTCACCTTACACTCAGGGGAGGCAGAGGGGCATCACCAATGAGAGGGAAGAAGGCGCCTGCTCTGACTGGAACTTTGATTATCTCTAGCAGATGTTCTTGGCCACTGACTTCCGTTTCTTTTCTGGGAAGCACAAGAATAAGGGCATGAAATGGAATTTAATGGAGTAAGGGCTCGGTGCTTCCTAATTTCTTTAGGGGTATCTATGTTGTTATGAATTAAGAGGTATGATTATAGAATGCATCTTAGAAATGCACTTTTTCATCAGTCTATGTAACTGAAAATTTCTTTTGTATTTTGATCCCCCCCCACAAGAAACTATTTGAAGTCTGTTGTTTTTATCCTTAGGAGTGTTTTTGTAAAGAGTTAGAGAGAGGTGGTTAAAACAGGCTGTGTTTGCACTCCTAGAAATGGTCCTAGGATAGCATCTCCACCAGAGTCTGAGGATGGGATGCACTGTTTTTTATGAGGCTATATTTCCCAGCTGTGCAGGTGGTTAGCAATGAGGGCGGCATGAGCAGGCTGCAGTGCCAAAGTAGTGATGCCCAACGTCTGAGGCAAGAACGATACACGTGCTTCACCTTGTAGATCTTGGTACAGCTCTTGGAACTCAGTGGGAAGAATGTGATGTTCTATCAGCAGGTCCTGGACATGGAGTATAGGGAGGGGAGAGATGCCAGTGCAGAGTATTTGTTATATCCAAGAAAAGAATTAGAAGAGAGGATCGTGATGCATTTTGAGTATTCAGAATTTCAAGATGAATGGCCTCTGTTTTCCTAGAAGCATACCTATGGAAACATGATGTGTAATCCTAGCCAGACTTGTGCTTTGGAAAGGGCCTAGATAGTAAGTGTAAGAGGAGTTCCAAAGTGGACTATTTCAGAGGTTATATGAATGACTTTCCTACTCCTGAGACAAAATATGTAATACCCACAACTTAAGGGAGGAAAAACTTCTTTGGATCACAGTTTGTAACCGGTTCAATCCAGAGCTTGCCGGGTGTGAACAGAGACAGCATGTTGACAGAATCTGACTGGGGACAGCTGCACATCCTATGGCAACCAGCAAGCGGGGAGAGAGAAGGGGAGCCAGAGACCAGAGTGCCTTCTCCCAGGCCACAGCTATAAGTGACCTGCCTCTTTTGGCCAGACCCCATCTCTGAACACCTGAGACTTTGGGGGAACATTTTAATTCTAAAGCACAACACAGATGCTAAGGTTATAAGTCCTTGTTGGTGATATCTCTAGAAAGTCAACTTTCTGTGGGGTTTGCTGGTTTTCTTGTTCACATTGTCTTACCACTAAGTTCATTGGTCAACTAATGTGTATGCTCTTCAGTTATATTATCTTCGGTATACCAAGCTCTGTGCTAGGTCTTCTGGATCATGATGGATCAAAGGGTGCAGGTCCTAACTGTATGGCTTCCTGAGAAACTGGGCTATGTTCAGAGTATCTGTCCTGGGCCTTACCTGACCAAGCTTCCCATTTTACCTTCCTTCCTACTAGACATAATCTGCATATTTATTTCAGGATATGTCTTTTGCACTATTTCATGCATGGTTGTGAATTTTTCATGAAAATTCACTCACTATCCTGATTCTCTTGAAACCTATTACAAAGGTGGGCATAGGGTCCACACTTTGCCAGACATGCCTGCAATGGTTAACATACAAGCTATGCCCTCAAAAAAACCCCAGCCATTATAGCTAGGGGGCTGGTTTTATATCAGTCCTTCCTATTTTTCCCTCACTCAATTAGCTTCTTACAAATAAACTTCCATAAATCTCCATATGCGTCCTGTGCTGGTCTCTGTGAGTATGGCCTGGTGCCTTAAATGAAGACGCAGCACGTATAGGTAGGTCTGCAATTTAGAGACCTTGGGCTATAGAGTGATCTTCAGGATGTAGGGCTGAGAGGCTATTCAGCTGTTGGTGGAATCACCTGCTTTCTGACATGGGACTCGGGCCAGATGGAAGTCTGAGGTGGTGGATAAAGTGAGTTAAGGTAGAGCTGTGTATAAGTGTCCTTACTTCACACAGTTTCTAAGACACTGGCCTAACAGCTCTGAACTTGATACATGAACTTCTTTTCATGCTAATAGCTGGCGATGTCCTCTCCCATTCTGGAAAAGTCATCTGCATGGAGGTACAGCTCATGGCTGTGGCGTACATGTTCCCGTCGACACTGGCTTTGCCCTCAGGTCTCATTCCCACCGCTTCCTCATTGGCAACTTAAGGCCAGTTATGTGACCACTCTGGGTGTTGGCTTTCTTGTGGGTAATGTGGATGTGGTAATAACAAGGGCCGACAGAGGTGAAGATTTGATTAAATCAAATAATACACACAAAGCATTTAACATCATTAACTTGGGTTATAGTACTCCTGCTTAGTATGGACAAGTGTGTGTGTGTGTGTGTGTGTGTGTGTGTGTGTGTGTATGTATGTATGTATTTTAGATCCTAAAAATTAGAAATCGCATGCATGAGTCAATTTCACTCTGTAGTCCTTCTTTAAAAGTTTGCTAAAATTTGAGATTGAGAACGGCACACAGTCCATGTGATACCTGTAATGCTATGAGCTTTCTCCACCCCAGTGCCCCAGACAAAGTTATCATAAACCCATGTTTTTTCTGCAAGTATACTATGTTCTTCAGAACGTATTAATAGTGCCCTCTGCTGCCCACAGTGCCGCAGCTTAAGGGGAGCTCTTGGGGCAGAGGCATTGGGATTGGGTCTGGGCATCTGGCTCTTCCGTTTCTCACTTTCTTCAGTACACTCGTTTTCCTCCCAGTTCACAGCTCCGTTTCCCGCCTGCCTTGCTAGCTAAGCTCTGAATCATCAGTCTCAGCCTTTAATTCAACATCGAGTCTGGACCTGAACCAAACCATAGATAGATCCCTGTGGAGGTTGTGCAGATGAAGATCTATAGTACTCTTGATTCGGATCAACAGCAGGCTGAGAGTTGTTCCAGGGTGCCGGAAGCTGTGTCCTTCTTCTTGAGTTACAATGTGGGACCCAGGTCGTGCCCAGGGCTGCTTGGGTGATTTCCTGCATCAGGACAGGGCACAGTGTGGTTTGCCATGTTGCCTGAGTTCGCTTTCATTCCCTTTCTTGAGCCAAGTGCAGCTGGAGGTTCCGTGGGATGGCATTCAAAGTCTGAGCATTTGTCTTCTACAGTGGTTCCCACCCCAAATGGAAAAGTGAGTTGTGAAGACGTAATGGTGCAAGGACTCTAGAAAACCTGAGGCGCCATTTGAATTCTATCCCATTTGGCTTTTGTCATTTTAGTGCTATTGCAGTGATGCCCTTCATAGGAATGCAATGTGGAGAATTAGTGTCAAAATTCTAAGTTCCAGAAAAGTCTTCCTTTACAGCTCTTCTGGGGTGTAAGCTGGACACAGGAACACGCTGGGGGAATATCACAATATCACAGCCACTTGCCTTCTGCAGAAGAGTGTGTGTTTGGAGTGGCGTGACTGATTTGGCACAGTGGTCAAGGCCGATTTGCCCTCCATCTGATAGGGGAAACATGCGTATTCCCTTCTCTTCAGACAGCTGTAGCTCCTTCATCCCATCACTGTGACTGTGATGGAGTCAGGTGGGTGTGGGCAGGACTGTGCATACAATCTGAGCCCCTGGGTGAAAAATACAGTCAGCTCCTACCATATCATAGCAGGAGATCTTGGGATTCCGCTAGTCCTTTATCCCAAACACTTGAACTACCATACAACTAAGAGAGAAAGGCACAGTTCATGATACTGCATGTGTTCTGCATCCCTGCAAAGTTACATTTTCCTTCACATAGCTTCAAAGTATACTATAGCTTAGCAGTTACGAAACCGTGCTCTGGAAACTAACAGACCTGAATTTGAATCTTGGTTATGATGGCTATTGCTTCTGCAATGTTGGGTCAGCTATCTTTTTTTACTCTTTTGATTTTCTTTCCCCCATGGCAGAAATGCACAGCTCCTCTAAGAGTTATTGTGTGGATTAAAGTGGGTAATCTCTGTGGGCACTTTGCTGAGTACTACCCAGCCCAATCATTGTTAGCTGCTGTTTTAGCAATAGTGTCAGGGTGAAAAGGAACTAGTCCATTCACTGCAGAAAATGAAGCAAACCATGAATCCAAGGCAGTGGTAGAACTGAGTTCCCCCGCCCCTACCCTATCACAGACTTCCTCATTTGCATATTCTCGTGAGTCATCACGGGTTTTCATAGCGTGCATCTTTAGGCAATGATCAGCTCTCTGTTTCCCAGACACAGAAATTCTACGGGTCTTCACAGTGCCTGCCCTGGAGGGTAGTTCTGAGGATTGAGTACCACTGTGTCCAGGCGCTGACACATATAGAACTCTAGAGAACTTAAGATAGAATTGTAGCTCCCTATCACATCTATAGGAGCATTCAAAGACAGATATCACCGCTTACTCTTGCCACCATTTGATAGAGGAGACTAGAAATATGGACAATGCCTTGACATTTTCATTTCTCTAGCATAAGCGGTTAGCACAGGTGCTTAGGTGTGTGGTTCTGCTCTCCTGGACCCCAGTTCTGATGTGGTAGAAGTTAACTGGATTTATTAACTCAAGGAATGCAAATTACACAGTCCTGGATACATGCCTAACCTAACCGAACTTGGTCACAGTGGTAATGAGACAGAAGACAACTGGGGCACCAAAAATGGTTTGTTTCTAAGGTGAATAAATGTATCTCCATGGCAAAACTCAAACTACTGGGTGTGGTCTGAGCAGTGCTGCTTTGAACTTCAACCAGCCCTTGGGAGCCATTTGCACAGGGGTATGGCAGCTCTCACCTTGAGGGTGACTAGCTGTCCAGTAGCCTCTCTGAGGAAGGACTGGAGCCTGAAGCAGATCCAGGGCTCCTTTGCTGAAGGTCAGTTCAGTCCCACATGCTTTTCAGAATGGGCCAAAGGTCTGTGAGCCTGAGGAGGTTGAGGTTGGAAGTGTGTGGATTGGAGCCAAGCAATTGAAAGTGCTTTGGAGAGATTATGGAGGCTTATGTGTCCTTTACTGCTGTGAATAGGCAAGTGGCATGCTGTCCCCAGAAACCAGCACTGATTTGTCATCACTCCCTTTGCAGATGTCACAGGCTGAAATGATTGTGGTCTTAAGGAGGAATGACACACTGGCTTCTGGCCAGAGGTTAAGGATAGGAAGGAAACAGAAGGTGAGGTGATGGTGTATCTGTGGCCTTTACTATAGCTTGTTCTTTACAGGAAGGCGACAGGGAGGCAGAGACAGAGACAGAGACAGGCAGAGGCAGACACAGAGTGCTCTACACAAAAAAGAATATGCTCACCTGACATTAATGCAGCACACTAGAGAGCTGGGTTGCAACCAGTCATGTTCAGAGAAGCTAGAGGTGAGTTTCTCACCCCTCTTCAAACATGGTGATCATATTACATGGACATAGAAGAAATAAGACTAGGTACTTGAGCCACTAACACAAAATCACAGCAGGTTCTGGAGATGGAAAAATACAGGGACAGAAAGATCCCACTGATCACAATCCTCTTAGGACCACACTGAAGCCACCACTCACATGTGATGTAAACAAGTTATTCTGCTGAAATGTACTGCAAGGATGTAGTCCTGATCACTAATACTCAGCATTCAAAAATGTTGATATGGGATGTAATAATGTTTTGGATATATTGGGCCAAATAACATTTCTTATCTCTTTCTTTACACTATTTTAGTGTGCCACTAGAAGATTTTATTATGTGTACAGCAATGGTTCCCAGTCTTTTTGGCATTAGGGAATGGCTTCATGGAAAATAATCTTTTCATGGGCCAGCAATGAGGAGATGATCTGAGATGATTGAGATGCATTACCTTTATGGTATACCTTATTTATATTAGTATTACGTTGTAGTATATAATGAAATAATTACGCACCATAATATAGCATCAGGGCAATAAAATGATAGCTAGGCCATGCACAGGCTAATAAAAGTATTGGATTCTAATTTAAAGCCAACCACCAGATGCAGCTTAATTGTCACTTGTGACTCACTGTCTTAGTTACTTTTTGCTCCTTGCTGGGAAAAATACCCAGCACTCAAAATGAAGGAAGAAAAGGTTTATTTAGCTCACAGTTCGCAGAGGTTTCAGTCCATATTTGGCTGGCCCAAGGCTGAGTGGAACAGAGCAGAGAGCATCCAGTTCATGGCAGCAGAACAGCAACAAACTGGTGGCAGAAACAGCCAACCAAACAGGGCAGCAGAGAGCAACAGCTCTAGTCTGGCTCTCTGTCTCTATATTCCTATCAGGCTCTCCGCCTTAGGATATCCACCCTAGACCACACGCATAGTCTCAGCCTTACTCAGACCGATAATCCCATCAGTACTAAAGCCCATAATCCCAGGGATCATGGATCAAGTCTCAAACTCTAGAAGTTCCCGCCCAATGACTACATGAGGCTTTGGGGGGACAACTAGACATAAACCATAACATTCCGCCCCTGGACCCCCAAAGTCGCATACATATCCCTTTTTACAAAAGACATTTTAGTCCATCTGGAAGAGTTGCCAAAGTCCCAATAGTTTCAGCATTGCTGAAAACTCCAAATCCCAAGTTTCCTTGAAGATCCAAGTCAAACTCTCATCTATGAGCCCCTGTACAATAGAAGAGTTAAACGTATCCAACATTCAAAGGCATAAGATAAACATTACAATT
>PVJA010027734.1:0-28269 GCA_004027025.1 Myocastor coypus | reverse complement strand
AAAAAAAAAAAAAAAAAAAAAAAAAAAAAAAAAAAAAAAAAAAAAAAAAAAAAAGACCCGTGGCCAGCTTGGGCTTGCCTGGGAAGTTGTCAAAAATAAATAAATAAATAAATAAAATTGGAAGAAGAAAGAATTATATAAGAAATTAAGAGGAGAAAGAGATAAAAGAATTGAAAAATAGACAACAACAACAACAAAAAACAAGTACGAACTGTTCCTTCCCACAGACCAGCAGAAATCCACAGTACAGTTGTCCAAAGCATTCTGTTTACATACATAAATATATCTCTTTTCCCCACTCCCTCTCCTGTCCTTCTCCTCAACTTAGTGACCTGCTCAGTGTCTTTGTGATTCAAGTATGACACACATGCTGGGACAATGTAGGCCTCTCAAATACTGACTTGTGTGTCTACTGGAGCAATCCCAATTCAATCCTAGTTATTAACTAGGTCTTAGTGCTAGATACCTATCTGGAAATGGGGCAAACCCGCCACCCTCTCCACGACCTAATTAATTAATTAATTAATTAATTAATTAAAATTCTGAAGATTCCTAGAATATTTTGGTAAAAGAGCCAGTCAGAATGTCTCTTTTAAAGACAGTTTTTACAAATTTCCAAACTATTAACTGTATGAATTTAATTCTATATGAGAAATTCTTAGAATAACTTAAATACCAATGGATGATTTTTAAAAATACACATTTTTTCTGTATTTACTAAGTAAAAAGTGACTTCATAGCTTACCAAAGCCTTAGCTCAATATTTAGATAATTACAGTGTGGTTTTCACCAACACAAATTATTTATGATTATAACTTTCTGGTTTTTTTTAAGTTTTGATTTAGATTGGGTACAAATATTCTAAGAGGTATTGTGCCCTGAATTTGAAAATCAGGTTTACAGTACAGAAATGAATTTATCTTGATGTTTCTGTATTCATTCTTATTTAGGACAGGGAACGGTCAAGACTGACTTCGTGATAAGGCTAATAATTCTCCCCCGGCAGCATCTGGTCTCCTGTGGCCTGGAGTCATTGTGCAACCTGAAATAGTTGGATAGTTGTAAAAGTTTTTTTGTATGCCCTCATTTGAATGATAGTCACTGGTCCAGCAGGGCCTGCTACATTCATCTGGAAATTGCCTGCATAGCGCAATGTCCTTGGCCCAGTATTTCTGGGAATCTAAACAAAATATTTGAGGGCCACAGAGAAATGCTGTGTGGTTAGGTCTAGTTATTTATTTACTTAATCATTTATTCATTTAAATTTAAAACTGGTTACTTCTTAACAAATAATATGTATCCACATATAAACTTATCATTTATAATTATGTGCTTTTAAAAAATTAATGTAAAACATAAGTTGAACACTCATTATTGGAATTTCTAAACTTAGATTCATAATTTATCAACATTTGGCTTTAAGTGAGTGCATTTATTCATTTATTTATTCATGTATTTATTTATTCAAACCACTTTGATCATTAAAGCTGAGGTCTTCCTTGTAGCAGCAGGAGTAGCCATCAGGGCCATCCTCTTCCATCCTGTGGGCCCAGTTGAGGGACCTGGCTGGTCTTGGAGATACCTCAGTAGTCCTTGCTATGCTTGTAGCATAACCTTCATGTACTTGACATGTTCAACCAGTCACTTCCCCAAACCGAACAAGATCCTCCACACAAATGCAGGACTCTGTTTCCCATAAGACATCTCCTCCCTTCTGCAGAATCTTCTAGGTCACTAAAGTGAGCAAGGGCAAATCTCAGGAAACTCACTACTCAGATACAGCACTAGATACAAGCTTTCCGTGGAGTTTTAGTTACTTAACAGGCTGTAGCATTATTTTATTCCAATAGAACGGTTCTTTTCCTTTTCTCACATGGTAAGGACTGACTCATTATATATATATATATATATATAGATAGATAGATAGATAGATAGATAGATAGATAGATAGATAGATAGCGTGTGTCTTACACTGTTGGTGCGCTGCCTACAATAAGACTTACAGACATCTAAGTCTAAACTTTGCTCTTGATATGTAAAAGGATTTTAATATTCGGACTTATGATGTCCTTTTCCTCCGCAAAGCCTAACTTTCAGGATTTTATCTTTTAAAGTCTTACAAGAGAATTTAAATTAGAACTTAGAGGTGAGCCAAGGCCTTTCTGCTTGAGACTGTTTACATACCTTCCCCACAGAAGTGCATGCCACTGAGGTAAACAGGGGGCTTAGGTTGCTATAGGCAGATGTGATTAAAGAAGTTAAAAATAATTTGTGGCATGGTTCCAGAATATTACTCTTTGTAAATGTGCATCATTATTTTTGCCTGCAGAGTTTTGCAGTCAGATATGTAGTTTGAACCCTAACTTCACAGAAACTTTGCCTGGCACTTCACTTTACTCACCTGTAAAGTGTCAGAATCAGTGCCTATCTGGTTGCTACCAAGGTTAAATGTGTCCTACAATACTATCACATCATAATGCATGGTTAGGACATATTTACTAGATTGTTTTAGCATATTTATAGGTTTACCACATATACTACTAGCATTACTAGTATTGCTTCATAGTGTAGTTGGATGAGTAAAGGAGAAAAAGTAAGCGCTGTCTTATTGTATGTATGGCTTTTAGTAAGCTCCTCATATAAGTTAAATAACTTTCTCACTTATTTCTCTTCATTTAAAGTCCAACCTCCTTACCTTTCCTCCAAATAGCATGATGTGCTGACTGATACTTAGATCCAGTACCATTAATAACTGTTAATCTTGTTTCTTCAGTTTCTCCCTTTCCTCCTACTGTTTATCCTTATACTTAAAGTGCCATTGATCAATGGAAATTGCCAATTTCTACTTCAATATTTCTTATTTTTTTAATCAGGCTTCAGAGATATATATTAGACATGTATAGAGTCTTATCAAAATATTCTTTACTGTGCAAGTTCAGGTGAAAACCAAATTACAGAAAAAGCCACATTGACTTTAATGCCTCGCAGATCCCTCCACCTGGCATTTATCCCAGCTTACCAATTTCAGAAGCAGGTCTGCAAGTCCTCTTTTGCATCCGTGGGAAATGTGATCAGAAATAGAGTGAATACAGCTGGAGAGGGCTGTCCCATGGAAAGAACAGCTGGGGAACGTCAGACTGTGCACTCGTGCACTGTTTGTGCCATGTGTATTTTCCCCAGATCCAGACGGTCCTGAAAGCTGAGCATCAATTCAGTACACTGAAGCTGTCATAGTGGGGCAACTGGAGGTACTTTCCAAAAAGACCATCAAAGCCGCTTCTGAAAGAGCAATGGGATACTTGTGTTGAAAGTGAGAGGGAGTATTGTGAGGGGTACTCATAGCAGTGTATTTGCTGCTATAATAAATATTTTTTAAGTTCAACATTCACTGTAAGTTTATCACACCTTGTATATTCATATAGCTGCCCCATCTTTAAACTTTCTTATTGCTTTGCAACATCACCCTGCTTTATACATCTGGATAGGTGAGCATTTCTCACTAGAGTAGCTGGCAAAGCCATGCAGTGACTAGGCACGGGCTGTGCTCCAGGCTCTAGTAACCTCATGTACATATTATGCAGACAGACTCCCAGGTATTCCTTTCCAAGGTAGCATCCACAATTTTAAGAGAGGATGAGGGCTTGGGAAGATTTTGGCCGCTGCACTGTGGAGGCATCTTTTGTCCAGAGCTGGCTACCATGGAAGTTCAGACTTCACTGAACAGTGCTGAGGGCCAGCAGCGGTGTGTCCTTGCTGGCCCTGTTGTGGTGTGCATGTGCCTCAGCTTGCTCCCACACCTTTTGTTCTGGGCACAGAATAGTCTCATAATATTTTTTTTTTCAGAGTGCAACAGCCAGATCTTGTTTCTATAGCTTGCAGCCAAGACTCTGACTGAAATAAGAAGCAGTAGCATACTGCTTCCTCTCCTCTTCCGCTTTGAACTCAGTGACATGTTGATTCCAACTGTAGTTAAGCTGTTTCCTTCCAGGGCACAGTGACTTTCCTGCAACAAAACTGAAAGCCTCGTTCCTGATCCTGCTGGGAAGTGTCACTGTGTTGCTCAGGACAAAATTAGTCAATACTCTTCTGATTTTTCCTAACATCTCACTCCTGTTATGCCTTTACCTTCTTCCATGGACTTACCTTAAATGGTGGTCATGTTTTCTGACTCTTCCTCTGGCTATTTTCTATCCATTCTTAACATTTTCTTTGGAAGAATTCTTTCACTTCTACATATTAAATTTTGTTTTGAAATTTCCAGATCCAAATCTGAATTCATAATTGTCGGTTCAATTTTTTAAAAAGATTTATTTATGTGTTTGGTACAGGGACTTGCTACATACAAAGCTTGGACTCAGTGATCATCCTGTCTCAGCCTCCCCAGGGCTGGGATTGCAGATGGGCACCACCGCATCAAGTTTCAGTGGCCAGTGCAGCTCAGGGCCAGCACACAGTACTGGGGATCGAAGCCGAGTCTTTGAGCTTGACAGGCAGCCTTTTAGACCACCAAGATAACTCTCTTTCCCCTGTCTGTTTAGTTTTTAACTGGATGATGTAGTAAGTTTGAAAGCATGGTGAAGAACCCTGGCATAGACACCACAGCATTACCACTGTCCACTTGGCCTGTTCACTGGGACCATGCCTGCTGGGGGTTGCTGGAAGCTGACTCTGGGATCTCAGGGACAGAGTTGCCAGATGTTCTCTTCACCTTTGCTTTTCACCCCTGGTTCTCATTAGCAACAAAACCTGTCTCCGTCTCTGAACTCTTATATGTCACCCCTCTCTACTTATTTTTTGGCAGAACCTTGGTTTGGTCTTTGTTATATTTTAATTGTCCCTTGTGACTTTGATTCTGCCTTCTTTGAATCGATTGGTAGTGATCTTATTTTCCTGAAATACAGCTGTGATGATGTTTCATTCCTAGGCAAGAAGAAATCTAATTTTACAAAAGTCACCCAAATTATCTATTCTTTTTTAAAAATTAAGTTTATTGGTATGATATATAAAAAACAATCACATTTATTGTAGAGAAGTTATAACTGTACAGGGTGGATTTTGAATCCTCTTTTTCCCCAATCCCCTTTCTTTCCTCCCTATTTACAAAGTTTTATGAACATTTTATTATTTTTTATAGATGTTGTGAAATAGAAACTGTTCAAAAGGAAAGAGGAGCCAGGGCAGAGAAATGATTTATTCTTAAATTTAAAAACAATATAGTGTTGTTTACTATAGACTCAGTGTGCCTGTAATTTTGATTGCCTTAAAATGTTTATAACATTAATATAGAGAAATATATAGAATTACTAGTAAGTTCAAAAGCCATTGTAGATAAAAGCATTATGAAACACATAGAAATATTATGAGTATAAAATACTGTTCTTATTGTGGTTCCTAGTTTTTCTCAGCATTGTCTTTACCCCCAAACTTCTACTCCTGATTCAGTCCCTATTTTGAACTTTTATTTTTTAACATATATATATATATATATATATGAAACAATACAGAACTTCACCAAACGAATCAGTAGGAACTCAACAATGGTTGCTATACTGTATAATGCTGTCTTCAAATAAGTTGCTGAGCTCTTTTAGATTTTCATTCACTTTTAGATGTTCTGAACCCTGTAAGAAACACAGTGATTCAATATGTATTTTGCCTCTACCTTAGGATCACCTTCCTGCTTATTTTTCTGATTTTTTTTTCAGCTAGTAGCCTACTGTTTATTATTATTGCTATGTTTTTGGCAATGGAAATTTCACAACAGCTGTTTACAATTGTGTTTTATTTTGACAGATCTTCCCTGATTTAAGGAAACCTTAAATTCCATGATTCCTATCCTTATTTTAAGAGAATGCTGATTCTAAACCAATTTAAGTCCTTTTTCCAGCCCAATAATATATACTAAAATTAACCTCCTGTGAAGAATTCTGCCCAGCATACCTAAAGCCAAAATATAATTACTATTCAAAGAAGAGTTTAGTCAGTCCCTATAAGAAGTAAAAATAAATGCTGTAATGATTTGGAATAGAAAGAGATCAATGTGAATTAATAATATCACTGATAAATTTTTTTATATCCAAAGATATTGGGGATGAATGGTGCAAGTTAAAAGAAGTTATTGTCCTAGGCATTATTAGTAGAGGCAATCATGTCTCGTGATTTTGAAACAAAAAATGCTTTCAACAACATTCACTTTCCTTCACTATAATAAGTGTATATAGTGAAACACACCTACAATACCCATGACACTCACCCACATCAGGTGTTGCCTGACTGTATTTCATCGTTAAAAGCAAAACATGATGTGGTCTTGGCCCTCTGCCAGAGTCAAGCTGGAGCACTGTCCTCACCCTCTTTATGGTTGTGGCTTACCCTTGTCCACGAAATTCACTGCAGTCTTTCCCAGTGGGGGATAAAAAAATGTGTTTTTTGCAGTTTTAAATAAACACTTTCTGGGTCCTATCTATGTGAAACATTTTTATTATCTGAGAACTTACCCTTGAATAATGTTAGAGGAAGAAAGTGATACTGATGCTGGTATGTTTTGTTTTATTTTATTTTATTATTTTATTTTTTGAGACAGGATCTCATTATGCAGTTGAGGCTGGCCTTGAGCTCACTTTTGTAGCCCAGGCTGGTCTCGAACTTGCACCGATGCTCCTGCCTCAGCCTCCCGAGTGCTGGGATTACAAGGGTGTGCCACTATGCCCGGCTATTTTATTTTACTTTCCTCATTCTAGAACTTGAAAGCAGTAAGTCGCCGATGTCCATATTTTTTGAGTGTCAGCGAATGGCCAGTAACAGTAATGATTTTCATTACCAGAAATAGGTTATCCATAGTGAGGGAGGAAATAGGTTATCTGTAGTGAGGGAGCTATTAACACTCAATCCTGATGCAAATGTTTAAGCAATTCAGAATTCTGCAAGGCTAATTAGCAAAAAAAAAAAAAAAAAAAAAAAAAAAAAAAAAAAAAAAAAAAAAAAAAAAAAAAAAAAAAAAAAAAAAAAAAAAAAAAAAAAAAAAAAAAAAAAAAAAAAAAAAAAAAAAAAAAAAAATAGAGACTTCAAAACTATTTTCTGGGGAAGTGACTATTCCTGAAAGCACTCTTTCCAAGGTAGAGTGACCCATGTTAAATGTTTTTTAAATATTTGAGAGTTCCTTGTGGGAATGGTTCAAATTGTCACTTAAACAGGGGCCAAATGAACTACTGGTGTTTTTTATAAACCACAGTACTGTTTTAGAGACCAACTAGTGATAGGACCATAACCAGCCTTTACTAACATCTTGGGAAATTTGGATGCACACTATAATGATAGCAGAGAATTTCCTTCAGGGTTTACTTAACAATATTAATATAGGCCATAAGTAACAGATGCAAGAAATTGACTTCATGAGAAATCATATTCTATAAACAGAATAGGCCTAACATTCTTATAGTTACTTTTACCATATGATCTGGTGCTCAAGATATTCTAATATTTCAAATTTAGCTATTCTTATTACTTATCCTCCAAGAAAATATAACCATTGACTCTCTTTGTTGTATATTTGTGTATCATATTCAGCCATGCACATTACTGGAGGTCGAGTTGGGCAGTCCTTAGACTTGGCATTGCTCCACAGCAACAGGTCTCCAGGCACAATGGTCACACCATTGGTCTTCTTAGGGCTCTGCAGGGATCAAGCTTCCCTTCAGGCAGAGCCCCAGCTTGGTAGAAGGATCCCGAGTCCTCTGTTTCACTTCTACAATATTTCTTGCCGAAGTTCACTGCACCTACAGTATGAATTCAGCTATTTACTTGATGATGGGCAGTAATCTATGCAACAAGAAAGAATTAAAATTGCCCAATTTGTAAAAGAAACAAGAATCAGAATCATGGAACTATTTATTTTAAGCACCACTTTCTTTTAATGACTGCATTCTGTGCAAAAAGAAAAAACAAAACAAAACAAAAAACTAGAGAAAGGTGAATTACTTTTACCAAGAAAAGTTGAAAGGGTCATAATAATCTATCTGTCCACACTGTACTCACCTAGTTACGAGGTACCTTATTTCTTGTACAGATTATTATAAGAAACGGGATGTTGGTAAATAAATAAATTCAATGAATTGTTTTTTTTCTGATTTGTTGCTTTTAGTAAATCACTAGTATGAGAAGCAGGTTTCCATGCATTGAGTAGGAGCCATCTATTTTAAGTCAGTCTCTTGCTTCTTCTTGCTATTCTAATCGTATTCTGTACTTTGGGCTCTTTAGTTAGCGTTCACTCTTTCAGATTAGAAATATTTCCTGTTGGCTAAAATCCACTCTGTGTTCTGTTCATTCTGCAGATTGAATTCTGTTAATTCTCAGACATAGGCTTAAGATTTGATTCTCTAGGAAGCTATGTTATTCCTATACTGGTCAACCATCTTAGTTTCACAAGAGAAACCCAACAGTTTCACAATCACACACGTTTCTTAGAGTAATGGCAACTCTTGTAGAATGAGCACAGTGCCTGTCCCTGACCCTGACCCTCAGGAACAAGTCTTAGAACTACACCTAGGAAACCCCCTGGTGCAGGGAGCTGCGTCCTGCTGTCAAGGCCAAAGGGCTTCATTTTCAGGACCCACCAGCAAGGTAAGGGCCAGAACCGCAGGACTTCTGCCCCCATCCGGCTGCAGGACTGCTGCCATCTGCCTGCTCCTTCCCTCACAGCCCGTGCCTGGGTGCAAGCCTAACTTGAGCTCGTTTCTTTGGAAGGCCCAGTCCTACATTCACGAAGATGTAAAAATTGGGTTTTTGGCTGCACAGGCTGTTCCTTCCGGGGAACATTCTGAAATGAGCTGAGGAAGTCAACTCAAGCAATCCCATAAACCTGCCTGTGCAGCTGAGATTTTCATCACAGGACCAAATACCTGAGACACGTAACTTTAAAAGATTTACTTTTTTCCCTCCTTTCGGTGATTTCAGTTTATGATTGGCTGGCTCCAAGGCAGAGATAGCAGGGCAGAGGGATAAGTAGAACAAATCCGTTGTCTTTGTTTTGTCTGGGGCACAACCCCAGGAGGAGTCCAGGCAAGACATGTGTCCTCTGCAGGGCCCCATGATGGAGGAGCCGCTGAGCAGGCAGGCAGGCCCAGGACCCGCCAGGCCTCCAGGAGTCTCTTCTTCGGTCAGACCAACCACGAAGCCTACCCATCACACTGTCCTGCAGTAGGCTGGAGCCCCTTGAAGCTGTCCCGGTGGAACGGTGGAACGTGGCAGGTGTAATCTTTTCCTTTTTGTGATTCAAATTTCCTTAAATACTAAAAACAGGAAGCAATGGAAAAGTTTGAGAGAAAACAATAAAAATAATGACTGGGAGTATAGCTCAGCAGCACAAGTGAGTGGCTCCCTGGCATGTGCAAGGTCCTGAGTTTGATTCCTGATATTAAAAAAAAAAAAAAGAAAGAAAACAATAATTTCAAAACAGCTTAGTAGGAGAGCTATAATAATTAGCATCTTGCATATTATCTTCATAGCAGTTATGCAAAGTGCAAGATAAAAGCATATGATATCCAAACAATATTAGCATAGGTTTTCTTTCTGAGGAACTGAAACTAGCTGTATATTTATCTTAACTCCCTTGTATATAAATAAAGATTTCCTTTCTTTTCACTCCCCTTTCCCTCATAAAAGTTTGTCTTTTTTTTGAACAGTTTCTTCTCAGTTCATGATATTTATGATACATTTTGGATCATATTTACTCACTGATTTTCTCACATTAGTGAGATATATGATGTTTATACATATGGGCTTGATTTATTTCACTTATGAGTATTGGTCTTGAGTGGCATCCATTTACTTATAAAAGTATCCAAATCAACCTTCTTTATAGCTGACTAGTAATCCATTATATATAAAAACACATCTTTTTATATACATTCTTGTGTTGATGGGCATTTGGGTTGTTTCCAAGATTTAGTTATTACAAATTATGTTGCTCTGTCAAATAAAATGTGTTTGGGGAAGATTGTTTCCATATAGTTGTAAAACATAATTAGTGCTACATTTACATTCTCTTTAAAAATTGTTCATTAGAACAAATATGTATGGTATATGTATGATATATACATATATATATATATATATATGTATATATCATATATATCGTACATATAATCTATTTCTATGGGCCAGTGGTGCTGCACCTCAATAGACTGGGATAGGCTTGTCATGTGTTTCCCCATAGCATCTCACAAACCCAGAGTCTTTATAGTCAATTTTTTAAGAGTCATAGCTACTTCTTTATTTGGCTTGTCTCCTGCTTATAAAATTAATAACTGGAAATACTGTACCTTTTTGTCATTATTTTTCTTGGCTTAATAACCACAAAAATAGGCAATAAAATTATACTAATAAAGTGAATGAATAGTTCTAAGAATAATGTTAAAGAAAAGAACTGAAAACACATTAAACTTTATGTTAAGATTTTATTATTTTAGATCAATATCTCATTACTTTTGAGAACTTCTGAGTTTTTTTCATTAATTGTCATAGTTATTTAAATTTCAATGAATACAAATTTCCATTACACATGCTAGTATTTCTTATTTCTTTCTTTTAAGTAGAAACAGAGGAAAAGAAAATAGCTTCCTGAGATTTTTTCATTACAGATGCTATACCAAGGCTTTTCTTTTAAAAATAGATTTCTTAGTTGCAAGGATGTCATGCAAACCAGTGCCACCTACAAAGTTTCTCAGGGATTTGAAAATTGTACTTATCTGTTTCAATATGATAGTTTTTGTGTTATTTTTAAGCCCAAAAAGGAGTTAAAAGAATCTCAAATAGTAACTTTGTTTTTTAATTAGGAAATCTGGTGGAAAGTAATATTTCAGTGCACTAATGAAAATGGGAGAGGAGATTACTTTTTAGAGATTTAGGAAATAGTACTAGAAGAAATAGAATTCATGCTATTGTGTTATACAGCATATGAAGGTAAGGACACAACTACAGCGTCAAATAAAAGCATAGGAGGGACTCAAGTCAGGTAAATACTGTACTGAAAGTGGTACCTTTTTTTTTTCAAAGTTCTTTGAAAGGTTAGTAAGATGATTAGGGCTATATTACAAGTGATCCTACTTAAAATGATGAATCTGTTAATATGTTTAGTCTAAAGGAATCTAGCAGAAGTTTTAGTAAAAAATTACTTGTTGTCTCTTTTATTCCAAAAGTTCAGAACCAGTTATGACTTCAGGTTTCATTAAATTATAGGGTGAAAAAGACTTTGTCAGAAATTTCAGAAAATTTAGTGTGTGGACACAATAAAATACTATTCAGTCATAAAGGAGGGTACATTTGTATAGTTTGTAGGAAAGTGAATGAACCTGGAGACCATCATACTAAGTCAAATATCAGTTTCAAGAGGTTAAAAACACACTCTTTCTCTAATATGGGAAACACAAAGTACAAATAATTTAAAGAGAAAAAAAGTAGGAAGTACAAGTAGATGTGGAGGGAGGGGAGAGGAAGAGGGAGGCGAAAATGATTACAATACAATTTGTACATGTGCCGATTTTTCCAATATGAATGCAATTATTATGTAGCACAAACATTTGCTATCACAACTGTTTTGAAAAAAAAAATAATAAATTGGTAGAGAATCCCAGAATTTGCCTTGAGTAGACTCTAGAGAGTGAGATGAGCTTCTAATGGACAGGTGAGGCCAGCGAATCTCCTCTCCGTGAGCACAGGGCATGCTAACACTCACCAGGCCTAGGAATGGACAGAGACCTGCTTGCTGCAAAAATCTTAGTGGGAGATGTCACCAGAAACCTGGTGAAGAACAACCAAAAGACGACCAAGTGTGCAGTGTAGGCAGGGAGTAAATTTTAAGCAAAAGTTTAAGAAATATTTTTATCTCATGTAAGGAAATTATTTCATTATATATGATGAGTTCTTAAATTTTAGTTTCCAATTTCAAGTATATGTTAATTAGGAGAGTAGACAAAAGAACACACATGTATTCTCTTTTAACCTTTTGTTTCTGAGTAATGTATAAGATCATATGATTACATCAAAAAGAAAAACTAATGCAAGATAAAACTAAAAGTTTTCACACCCTTTGGAGCATGTGTTGAGTCAATGACATTTAGCTTCCGTCTTCTGAAAAATGGTTTTTACTTTGCTATTCTTAAGTTTGCTTTTGTTGAAGTATTAGAGAATCACCAATAGAAAGTAGAGAAAATTAATTATATCTCATTTTAAAAATGTATACAAGCATCAAAGTTAATTTTAATGAATTTTGTTTTTCACAGAGAATATCTCCCCTATTTTCTTTACAAAATCAGAAATTAGGGTCAATGAGATAGCTCAGCATATTAAAGCCTGCTTAGGCAAGCTCAGGGACCAGGGTCCAACCCCTATACCACATGCTGTATTGACCCCCACCCCCAGGGACACAGGGCCAGCCACTGAGACTAGACACGGTGATGCACTCTTGCAATCCTAGCATTCAGGAGGCTGAAACCAGGAGGATGACTAGGAGTTCAAGGTGTGTGGTGAAACCCTGTATCAAATGCATCAAAAAAAAAATCAGAAATTAGACATAATTATTATTATACTTAAAAGAAATCTAAACTCTTGGAAATTGTTCTCAGGTTTAAGATAATTCATTGTGTTGTTTAGTCACATCTAAAATTTAAAAAATGAGCGGGGTGTGTTGGCTCACGCCTGTAATCCCAGCACTTGGGAGGCTGAGGCAGGAGGATTGGTGTGAGTTTGAGACCAGCCTGGGCTACAAAAGTGAGCTCAAGGCCAGCTTCAACTGCATAGCGAGACCCTGTCTCAAAAAGACAATAAATAAATAAATAAATAAATAAATAAATAAATAAATAAATAAATAAATATTTTAAAATGCAATATAAGTTGATGTTTTAAAAATATTACTATTTCACTGAGTTGTCTTTGTCAGTATTAAAAAAATGGTTAAAAACTATAGGGTATAAATTCATTCTACACTGAATCAATAATACTAAGTGAAGATTTTTTTTTTTGTTTCAGTACATAATGCATGAATATTTATAAAGACCGAGTTAACTAAATCATTAGGTCAGTACTGTTTTCACCCTCAATTGTGTTTTTTAAAATATGATAAATATTGGTGATCTAATCTTTTGTTGTTTGACTTATGTTCACTTATCCTTGTGTTCTAGGTATTCGCTATCTTACATTTTCAAAAGGTAGACTATTTTTAAATTATTTTGTATGTAACAAATATATGTAATGAAGATATATAAATGTATTATATTTTGCTTATATCAATTTGCTCCATCACCCTCTCCCTACATGTTACTCTGTGCATTGACTAAATATTTCTGCGAGATTTTCTTCTGCAGGATCATTTTCAAAATGTGTTTGTGTGAAGCAATAAAGCACACTTCTTCAGAAACATCTGCCTGTGTAAAAGTGGACAAGGCAAACAATGATACCATAGACACTGCAGTAGGATGAGATATTTATAATGTATGCAGGAAGCAATCAAGGGGCACTGTGTTTACCATTGATCTTTTGCACAGTGTCAGGATAAGATAAGAAAAGAATGCACGGGATTAGGTGTGTCTTTATTTAGAGTAACCAAGAAACGTCTCTCTTCCCTTTGTAAAGCAGTGTTCTTTGCTGAAGTTCTCCCCAGTTTAAGTGTCAGGAAAGAACACGTTTTGGAATTAGTGATAACTAACTTCAAGGAGAACCATACCTTAGGGATCTTCGGTGATCCTATGAATTTGTTATTTAATAAATAGGAATTCAAAACAACATTTACATCATTGTTATAAGGTTTTTACTTTATGACATAAAAACTAATTATAGATGAGATTCTTTGCAATCTCCATAAACTATGCTAAAAAAATTTACCATCCTGATACAAAGTAAGTACAGTGGTTGATGTAAATCACTATGGAATAAGCATTTGACAGAATCCAATTGGCAAAAAAAAATAAAAATAAAAATAAGTAAATAAATAAACCAACCCATATTGGAAATACTAAGTTCACTTTAGCACTAGATTCATATTGTAATTACATGTTCTTATGTAACTAATGTATTTTTTTAAAATTTTTGTTTATGCCTAGTTAATGGGTAATACATAGCATATTCCATGAAATTTACAGAAGTTATTCACAAAAACCCAAAAGCAATTATTTATCTATTTAATGTATTTAGCACAGGGTTTCACTATGCAGCTCAGACTTGTAGTTATCCTCCCAGTTTTAGCCTCCTCAGTGCTGAGATTACAGGTGTGTGACACCACAACCAGTCTCAGCGGTTGACTCAGCATACCCTGGG
This sequence comes from Myocastor coypus, assembly GCA_004027025.1. NCBI lineage: Eukaryota > Metazoa > Chordata > Mammalia > Rodentia > Myocastoridae > Myocastor > Myocastor coypus. Next base: position 13,962 of record PVJA010027734.1, on the reverse strand, counting down.
CAGGGATAGCATGGTATGTGGTGCTGGGGATCACACTCCAGTCCCTGGGCTGCCTAAGCAAGTACTTAGTCTGCTGATCTCCAATAGAGCAATTTTTATAAAATCTAGTTTTAAAATTCCCAGGGCAATTTTTCAAAAGGCACCTAGTTGGCTACATGGAACAAAACCCATTACTGGAGCAATTTACAACTAATATTTCTTGCTGCTTTGTTCCATCCCTGATACTACTGAATATTCTGTGTACAACTACTTCAATGAATGCATAGAGCAGTCTCAATGACTACAGAGAGCTATTGTCCAGCATCCTCTTGCCAAGAAGCTATGCTATCTCAACATGCCATACTTTGTAAGACTGAATAGCCTGTGTATCCACAGAGAATTGTTAAGCAAATGTCTATGTAATGGTACTAAAGAGGTGGTTGACTTCATACCCACATCTTGCTCTTAGGAGAGTATTTCAATTACTTTTCCCTCATTGCTGGGACAAAATATCTGACACCCAAATTTAAGCAAGGAAAGGTTTATTTAGCTCACAGTTTGTGGAATTTTTAGTCCATACTTGGCTGGCTCCAAGGCAGAGTGACACATGGCAGAGTGCAGCCATTTATGGAAGGGGAAAGCAGCAAAGAGCAAAGAGAGGGACAGCAGCTGTGGTTTCTAGCAAGTTTATCCCTCCTCCTTATGTAGTAATGCACATCACCCACCCCAGGGCAGGGGTAGTACTCACACCCATAATCCCTACTTTGGTTCAAGAATTAATCAGAGAGCCGGGCGTGGTGGTGCACGCCTGTAATCCCAGCACTCGGGAGGCTGAGGCAGGAGGATCGGTGTGAGTTCGAGACCAGCCTGAGCTACAAAAGTGAGCTCAAGGCCAGCCTGAACTGCATACTGAGACCCTGTCTCAAAAAGACAAAAAAAAAAAAAAAAGAAAAAAGAATTAATCACAAATTCTAGAAGCTGCCTCATGACTGCATGAGGCTTTTTTTGGGAGGGAGAGGGTAACTAGACACAAACCATAACAGAGTGACACAGGATTTTGTACTTCAGAAGTTCAGCATAGATCCTCGCAATGAAAAGCTTCTCAAACATAACAATAAAGCAAACCTCGATTTCTGCAGCAACAGGATGCACTGGGAAACATTCTGAGTGAGAGAAACCTTACACTGAAGATTGCATGCTGTATTATTCCATTTATATTACATCCTACAACAAATAGAACTAATCAATTGTAGCCAAAATTTGGATCCATCATGGTCTCAGGGTTGGGAGAAAGACATTGCCTGAGAGGCTCTTGAGACCTCTCTTGAATAGTAATCACATTCCGTTATCTAGTGTCCTGTGACAGCAGTGTCAATGGCAGACACACATCCCATTGTATACAAATTTCTCATCAAAATAAAAAGCAAAGCATAAACTAAAAGCAAAACAATTTATAGGAGAGGTACAGATTTGTTTTGCAACATTTTGATGAAATCTGTTACTGAATGTTGGTTTTCAAATTCAGTTTTTTGTTGCTTTTCCTTAGCATAAGAATAATTCTGTTTAGGCAGACACAGGGACTGGAGTTCAATTCCTGACACCACAGGCCATGCCAGGGTGTGCTGATATGTCCAGTGAGATGGCATGGTAGTGCACATCTATAATCCCAGCACTTAGGAGGCTGAAAACGCTGAGTGTAGTGAGACCCTGTAGCCAATAGTCACATGATGCTTATAAATGAAAAAAAAATAGATTCTAGGTCTAACAAATTTACCACATTTCTCTCTGATCACTACATTACCATGAAAGCTGGTCCTCCATCTTTGTTTGGGTGCTGTTGTCTAGGTGGGATCCTAGATATCAGACCTCAAAGATACCCTCTAGTACCTTTTACTCCTCTGCCCAAGGTAGACAGGAGATAAATTATATGCCATGCACTAGCTCTGCAGTGTTGTATGCCTGCAGTCATAGATAATCTGGAGGTGAGATGATCATTTGAGTTCAGGAATAAAAGACTTAGACCAGACAATATAAAAAGACAGACTGAAACATTGGGACTGGAAAGATAGCTCAGTGCACATGGCTGGCAAACTCAAGGACCCAGGTTCTATCCCTAGTACCACATATTATGTCAGCCCCACAGAAAGCTGGCCCTGAAACTGGGCATGGTGCCGCATGCCTGTAATCCCAGTGCTGGGGAGGCTATGACAGGATCACTATGAGTCTGAGCTGTGTAGCTAACCCTATACAAAATAAATAAAGATTAAAAAAAAGAAAGAAAGGAAAAAAAGAAACACACATGTTCCATTTGACATAATATTTATTCTCTTCCTAATAAGCAGGAAAACTCTCTCCCCCCTAAATCTAGTTGCTTATGGCATCCCCTCTTACAATGCTAGGCCTTCATCCTTCATTATGGAGTGTCTGATAACATTTTATTTCTGATCTTAAAGGGAAAAAACATGTACCCCTTGGAAACAAAGACTTCCATGCTCATCCAAATAAGACCTAGTCAACTTTTTGACATTGTGAACAGGAAAATGCTTCTCATTCTTTCAACTCTCTTACAAGGAAATTAAAATACAGACAAAATTTTCTGATACAATAATATGTTTGCAAATCCTGAAGAGCACTCCTAAATTACACACACCAAGAAATTTCTGTTTAAGAATTTTTGTAATGAGATTGGCTGGCCAAATAGCTCAGCAGATTAAAGTACCTGCAAGCAGGTGCTGGGGCCAGGGTACAATCCTGGGCCTGCCATGCCGGCCCCTCCCCTGGAGCATGCTGAGACAGCAACTAAGAATGGTGGTGCACACCTGTAATTCCAGCTCTTGGGAAGCTGTAAACAGGCAGATTACTAAGAGACTGATTTAGCAGTGAGACCCTGAACACCCTATAGACCTTTCCCTAAAGGTCCAAGAAAACATCCAGGATTTTTGTAACAAGAGTCTTTCTAAGCTTCAGCCAGTTCGTATTTTGCGTGATTGTTTGACTCCTTTTTTTAGTATAAATAAAGAATAAATACTACTAGCACAAAAAGGTCATGGCTGTCTTCAGCTTTGAGGTCTAAGCAATTTACTATATATGAAGGAGCAATATGGAGGGGCTAGAAGGTTATTTTAATTAATTATTAATTATTATATAAAATTGACCTAATTGAGCAAAATTAGCCACCAAATAGCAGATAAACATCAGTCCAGGATAACTATTCTTCCATCTTGGGATATCAGACCCACAAAAGAGAAACATATTGTTAATCCAAGTATAACTTATTTACTTTTTTCAAATTTATCACTTATGCAATGAGTCTATTTGCTTGTTGGAAGAGATAACCAACGGGGAGAGTTTGTCAGAAATTACAGTAATGGATTTGCTATACCAAGAAAAGCAAAACTAAAAAAAAACCAAACCAAGCAAAACCAAAAAAAGAAAGAATGAGAGAGAGAAAGAAAAAAAAAAAAAACCCACAAGTAGAACAGAAGCCTTTCCAGGTAGCAATTGTAATCATGTTTTCATAAATGCAAACTGATTTTGCATTAATGTTTGAACACCAAGTGACCATCTGAAAGCAGAGAGAACTCACCCTTAACATAAGGATTATAGTATTTTAAATCAACTCATTTTTCTGTATCTGAGAAACCTATCTTTTGTATATATAAGTGGGGAAATGAAAGTTTTCTAAAATAAATTTTGAAATGAAGTAATGCAATAATGGAAAGAAAGAAGAAAGGAGAAAGACAAAAATGAAAGTAAACTTCTGTAGAAATATTTTGGTAATAGCTGTTTTAAGCTATGAACTGTATTTGCTTGAATGCTCCCTGTAGATGACAACAAGATAATGTTTAAAATTCTGGAAACCAAAGTCAAGTAATAGAAACCAGCCAAGCAAATTTAAGCAGACACAGATGGAAAAGCAGAAAAATATAAATTGGTACAACCATAACTCAATAGAAAAGCCAGATGGATAGGCAGTCACAGGCCAAAGATTTAAAGATGAAAACTCTATACAGAATAATGGGCCAAGAGGCCGTCAGTCACTTACTTATTTAAACATTGTGTTAGAGATGTACATACTTTTTTTTCCAGTCCATTTGTAGGTGCAGTGAATATATCATAAAGTACAGTACTCACGAGCCCTACTCTCATGATGTTGTTTACATTCTAGTTCAAGGAACTGATAATAAAGAATAAACTCATGCATGTGGTAATAAAATGTATAGCAATTCAAATTAAACATAGTAAACTGATGAGAATGATCCATCTCAGGAGGGAAATAGAGCTAAAAAGAATATTGGAGCAGTGCGTTCCAGGTAGACTGAATAGGAATTGCAAAAGTTTTGAGGCGAGGTTTTGCTTTTATGTTCAAGGAAGAAAAATATGGTCTTTCAGGCTAGGCTAAGGAAATTTGCCTGAGATGCTGCTGGTCAGCCATTATCCAATTTATGACAGAACTTAAAGATCTAAGTAGAGCCTTGTCTTTTATTCAAGTTGACATCAAAAGCCCTTCTCCTACCTCTGCCTCTTCCTTCACTCCCTGCCCCTTCTTCTCTTCCTCATTCTTCTTCCCTTTGAACATTTTAGATCTGATGTCCTTAGGAGGGCACGGTGATGTAGGGAGTGGGTCCCAGTGGCTCAGAGCAGGCACAGGCCCAGAGATAAATAGCATGCACACATCAGCACAGTGGGCTGCAGTCTAGTTAGTATGAAAAGGATCCGCATGCAAAGGTAGGGTCCTCAAACCAGATTGGGGTGAGGTGTTAGGAGGACGAGGAGGGTTCAGTTATGGGGTGATAGCGCAGTATAGAACATGGGATGTTAGAGCCCGAAGTGGTATGCAGAGTAAAGCAAGAAGAGACAGATCATAGGGGCATTAATAAAATAAGTAAGGACTGGAAGGCTGGGGAGATAGCTTAGTAGAATAAGTGCTTGCCTGGCAAGCACAAGGGCCTGAGTGCAATACCTGCTTCTGAAAATAAATAAATAAATAAATAAATAAATAAGCAAGCAAATCCATGGAGAATAGTGTGAACCAGACTTTCCTGTATTGGAATTAGAGTATAAAATATAGAGATATAGAGCATAGAATTAATTGTGTTAATGATATTTAATAAATATAGGTAGAAGGTGAAATATTTAGATAGTTGTAAGTGTATGTTTATATCCAAGCCTACTCGCCTATGTAGTTTCTGTCCCTGTTTACTGAACACGGGAAGAGTGGCATTAACAAGGAGGATGCTGGCACTCAGATCTTAGCTAGAAATTCAATAACTTACTAAAGATGTTATAGCAGAGAAAGTATTCTAGAGCTGGGCACAGAAAGCACGAGACAATTTTGGAATGTCTCGTGCCACCAAAGGAGTCCTCCAAGGATGACTGAAATGTAACAGGTAATATGGAAGCTCCTCACAAAGGTTCTCATTTGAATATGTGGAATGCGTAAAGTACCTGGTAAATGATAGGTAGGCATTATTGTCCATGATGAGATAAAAAACCATGACTCTACCCTCCCACACAAAAAACAGTTAGAAATGTGGTGAAGGATAAGATATTTAGACTGTTTCAAAGTAACTGCCAATAAAATACCTATTTATTGTAAAGGTAGAAGAGTAACATGGCCATGAAACATTTCATTAGATGGTAAAGGTGATACTACTAGTAAAGGGACAAATACAAGCCTTGTACAGCTGAGGAATGCAGGCATTAGTCAGATAGAGGAATGAAATTACACCTGGAAGGTACATAGGATGAGTTTGTATTCTCTAAAACCAAAGAATGCATTTTAGCAATGAACAGAGGTTAAAAGCAGAATGTTTATTGGGTGAAAGAAAGCTTCTGTTTGAGAGAAGGACAGAAGGGGGACCCAAGCAGGTTGCCCAGCAAGCTGTCTCTTCCAGAGATTTTTATGGAGTAAAACCAGATGATGAGGGCAGGCTAAGGTAGAGAACATGGAAACTCGCTTAGGTGGGCATGAAGTAGGACAAGACAAGGGTCAATCAAGAAGGTTACAAGCACTATAGTTCAGGTAAAATTGATTAAATCCAGAACCAAGTAGAGAAGCGATTCACATAGCAAACAGGCATAATTATAGAGCAGGAATTTATCCAGTCGCCAGTCCATAGTGGTTGGATTAGTGAATCTTCCTGGCTTCCTCAAGGTGATGATCATTGCTTACCTTTAGGAAGGAAGTATTTGTTTATTCTTTGGTCTGTAGGTCTGGCCCAGAGCAGGAGCATCTGTTTCTCTCAGTTTGGTGTCTTGTCTTCTCTGTTGTGCCCTTGAGGGCCTAGCCCTGTCTTACTGCCTGTAACATTTCTAAGTCAGCTGCCTACAACAACTGCACATTGTCACTTCTGTAATTTTAGTCCTCAGGGGCTGGGGAGATAGCTCTGTGGCACAAGTGCCTGCCTGGCAAATGCAAGGTTGTGAGTTTGAACCTCAGTCCCACAAAAAAAAAAAAAAAAAAAAAAAAGATGTAATTTTAGTCCTCGATAAGCATGACATGAATATGAGAAAAATACTGTTAAACCTATATAAGTTGTTCTGTTTAAAAGTGATTTTTATAAAAAATTAGAAAAAAATTATTATTAATATCTTCAAAATAGGAATTATAGTAGATTAAAAAACACAAAGAATCATGACAAGATGCATTATAGTTTGTAGGTGAAAGCTTTTACTATAGAGAACATCACTGAAAACTGGTGAAACTTGAAGGAAATCTGCAGTTTAGAGTATAATATCTTCAATGTCACTTAAAGAAAAAAGTTCCTCATGTGGATCATCCTGTATTTAGAAAGGAGAATGTAATTTTTTATAGAAAATGTGCAGTTACTTCTCAGTTTTGTTGGAGTATCAGGTTGTCAATTTGTCAGAAAATGATTTAGGAGGAATTTTTTAATACTGGAGTTGGAGTTGATCGTTTTATTTAATTTTAAGTCATAATAATTAAAAGAAAGATACTGGCTTGAACTAGGAATATAATGAAGCAGAAAGTGAGACTTGTATAGGTAGTAGAATTATCTTTTGAGATAAAAACATACAAAACTTGCTTTAGGTGGCATATTTCGCAAACACAAGAAAGTTATCCAGATTGGCTTCACATTTTGACAAAGTGTTAAGCTCAGACAGTGACTTTATAAGCTGCTTTTCAAAAGTGCATACTCTTGGTACTACTTTTCCCATGACTTAATAGTGTGATACTATAGTAATAGTGTTCTGAAAATAATTTAAATCATTGAGAAATAATCAGAGTACTACATGCTTCTTATAAAACCCTTGACAGTCATATCACTTTTTTATGTTCTGTCAATAAAAATGTGGAATGTAAAATAATACTATGGCTGGAAAAGTTAACAATGAGTTAAGCTTTAGTAAGGTCAGATATAATTTTGGAGAAATTAGCAATTTAAAAGCCCTCAAATATACAATGTGGATTAATACTAGTATGTTCCTTGTAGATTTATGTGAGGATTAAATCAAAATACAAAGTGCTTAAGTTAGCACTGAGCTAAGAATTTAGCATTGCTGAAGTCACTGTTCTTAGTAACAAGCAGTGGTAGAAGCATTGTGTGATAATTCCAAATAATTTTAATTAATTACTTCTAATTTAAAGTATTTAAAGTTTTAAGTAATTCAGTTTTAGAAAGTATGTATAGTGAGCTCTTCTAAATCCTTGTCTTGGTCCTGGAAATTTATATTTATAATCTCATATAAAGTTATTCGAATTCTAGTGAGTTAACTCTAATCTACCACTTCCAGTGCAATGCATGGTGAGAACAGAGACGCTGAGGCATATTTGTAAACTGTAGGAGGCCAAAGGGGTCCTAGGTCCAGCTATAGGGATGGCTAACCACAATAAAGTTCTTGAGCCAGGGTCAAACCCAGTTTTATTAATTCATGAACAGTGTCTGGAGGAAAAATGGCTGTGAGAAGGCCAGGAAGTACCCCAGTGCTGTGTGCTGGGCTAGGGAAGAGGCCTGAAATCACCTCTGCAATATGCAGAGAGAAGAATATGCAGGTGTTATCCGTATAACACAACTGAAGCCGGATGTGATTTTTGGGGTCAAAGCTTCAGCTCTGCTGTGTAATCTTCTACGTCCTCAGAAGTCCTAGCCTCTTATCTGGAGGCTCTACGGCTTAATCCCATCCAACAGCAAGGAGCACTGTGTTCCCTCCTGCCTTTTTCATTCAAGTTTTTTGGGAGCTATAGGGGTGGGGTAACACTACCTTGTTTCGAGGAATACGTATCAGTAGGTTGACGGGACCAGCTTGCATCACTTACGCCCAATTGAATGGTTCAGGAAAAGTTCTATCCAGTTCTACACGTATTAGTGCATGAAAAAAGGGCCCAAGTTGGAGATAACTGCTCTTCTTTCAAAGATAGCATCCAGATGATTCTGCATAAGTATGATGATAAGTGGAAGAAATGTGGAAACTGCTGTCTTAGCATTCAATGTCAATGACTGAAAATGTTTCAAGTTACATAAATAATGCACATTTCATGTAATTTTTTAATTTAAGAGATGAAAATGAATTTAAACTTTTTAATACTATATTAGTCCAGGAAAATAGCCCTAAATTATTTCTGTTTTAAATAATTGTGATAAAGGCATTTGTTACAATAGTCACTTTAGAGAGGTGAATGTTCTGGTTGCTGAGAACAGAACATACTTTTTTGAAGCCCTTCCTTCCTAATCCAATTTGATATTCTCTATTTAGACTGCCTAATCATTATGCTAGGGCTCGTTTGAAAACAGTTGTTCTTAATTGTAAAATTGAACTGCGCCCCATTAAGCCCTTGCCTCGCTGCTTTTGCGATCCTTGGTGGTTTGGAATGTGGAGACGCATCCACGTTTGCTCTCTGCCAGTCCTTTTTATCTTTCTTCTCTAATGCTGTCCCTTCAGTGTTTCAGCTGCTAAGTGGTTTCAGCGTATGTCTGATAAAATTTTCTAATGACTGATGCATTGTTCTCGCCACTGATATGTCAGCAGGAATGCCACCTGTGTCTGAGAATTCAGAACCAACAGGATCATATATTTTAATGAAGTGAAAGGGAAAGTGTAGAATTAAATAGAATCATTCCAACTCTGTCCCTTAACTTCTGATATTTAATCTTAGCGCAACTGTAATTTCAAAAGGAAATACAGTGGAAGTGACTGGAGCTCTTTAATTAATCTAGAAAGAAATCTGAAATAGTTTTATGTTTTATTAAAATGCTATGTTTCAATTTTTGTGTCGATGTTTATATGTTCATTTATTCACTACTTGTGAATTTTATTGTAAGCACTTGACAAGTAATTGTGGAAAACATTGGTATATTTCAAGTCTCAGAGCCTAACTACTTCAGAGCAAGGGTTTTTTGTCCTATCATTTCCCGACTTCAGCGTTGCCAAGCTGTCTAATGAAGATAATAGTAGAAAGGATTAGCGTTCCATCTGTTCATTTTAAGATTCAGTACAAGATTCTTTCTAACTAAATAATCTTTTGAAATTACTTAACCTTTGCAAATTTTAGACTTGACAAATATAAGCTGTAAAATGCCCACTAAAATGATCATTGCAATTGGAGCATGCTTCTAGAAACCTGCATCAATTTTGTGAGAAGAAAAAAGTTCCTATAGATCATGGTGTTACAAGACTGAACCTCAAAAATAAAGGCAGTAAGAAGATTATAGGATGGATTTACAGCTCTGTTTACGAAACTCAGTTTGATACCACTGTTGCTGTGACAACAGTGTCATAATGGTCTTTAATAAATCAGGAAACCAGTTTCAACCTGATTCTGAACTTTACCCTAGTTGAATCTGTTGCTGTCTGCATTCATTCGGTGTGTTATCCCATCTCTGTGTTTTGGGTGTCGGAGTGTTCTTCTATGGGAAGCCCTAAGTGTTCAAGACATTGACTGTTACATTGTTCCACATAGTGTAACTTCTGTGTGTCTAGGGAGACGCCACACAGGATTCCTCAATCTGAACTATGACAGGTCTTTTCCTTTAAATTGAGATAATTATGTTTTGCTTTCTGTGTGAATTTGAGGAGAGAATAATGGATATATCTTCAGTCTCTAAATGTGGCCAAAGATATCAAATAATAATTTGTAGCAAAGGAGGAATCAGGGAGGGATTCCACATGAGTCCACCCCACCAATTAGCAAGGTGGCCACCTATGTATTTAGTGAACTCAAGAGTTTTTGTAAGAAGCTTCTAGCTGCAGTTGGGTTCTCTATTCATTTACTGTTACATTTCCTCATTTTTACTAGAATGGAAGCAAACTGTGAACAGTGAGTTTTTGTGTTTCTTGCTTGTATTGAAATAACTGTGGTTAAAACATATTTGACAGATGGCTTATCCACCATGTGGAAATTTTTAATATTTCTTTTGAAAGAAAAATATGTTGTCTCTAAGTGATCGTTTTCAAAAGAAAATGAGAAATTTCATCACTTAGCACTTGCTCTAAGAAGTGATCTGGGGGAATGAAACTCCCAACCTGAAAGGTACTTGGGATGAGTTCATGTTCTCTAAAACTGAAGAATAAGTTTTAGGAAAAAACAGAGGCTTAGAGCAGAATATACTTATTGGGACAAAGAAAACTTCTGTTTGAGAGAGGAATGGATGAGGGACCCCAGTGGGTTGCCCAGGTATCTTCCATATTTTAGGGAGTTTTATAGAGCAAAACCATCTGGTGATGCAGGCCTAAGGTGGAAAACATGGGAACTCGCACAGAAGGTTCGACAAAAATATGGTCAAGCAGTACGGTTACAAGTACAACTGTTCATGCAAAGTTGAATAAATTGGGATCAAATGGGTAAGCAGCAAGCAGGTTTGAATAAGGAACAGGGGCTCTTCCTGTTGGGGGATGGATTAGGGACTCTTTCTGGTTCCTTCAAGGTGTCTGATACCTATTTAGAATATCAGTCCCTGATGCCCATCCCTGGCGAAGTATGTAGCTGCATTGGTTTTCTCTTTGGTTTTGAGGTCTGGCACACAGCAGGAATGTCTGTCTCTTTCAAAGTTGTAAGGTCACCTTTTCTTCCATATTAGCTCCTTGAGGGTCTGGACCTGTCTGACTGCCTGTAACAGTTCTATATAACTTAGGTGCCGATGACAGAAGCACTAGGGGATCTTTATCTTTATTACAAAAGTCATTTATTTTGTTTTTGTTGTTGTTTAAATTAAGCAAATTCTTTAGAGATTCAAGTAACTATGACATTAATTTACCTGGAACTCTATACATGTAATGAGAATTACAGCATGTAGTTCAAAGAGAAGAATTTATTTACTTTTCTTTCCTTACCAATATCAATTAGAAAATGTATCATGTCTACACCCTATGCTCTGTATAACTATGAGGACAACAATATAAATGTGTCAATTATTGCGAATGAACTGCTAATGGGTTGTGATACTATCATATTAATATTTATTAAAAGTAATTAAAAATGAAATATTAGACTATACAAGCAACTATTTTCTCTTAGTTCAATTAGAAGAAATATTTGTTCTGATAGAAAAGTTATATCTGTATGTAGTGCTTTGAACAACTACTATGAAGACAACAATATGCATTGTACTGATTATGGTGGCTGTCCTACTGATGTGTTCTGAAACTGTCTCACTGCCATTTCTTTCTTCCTGAAATTAATAAAATAATAAAAACACATCCTTAAAAAAAGAGAAGTTACAGCATGTAATAAAACAAAGAGAAATCCTGAAATTCCTTCTGGTCTATAGAAATTGAAAATTTATTTAATAAAACTTTAGATATTAAATGAACTATTTTGATGTTTTATTAATAATTAAGGTGTAAATGAGGAGTACATGGTATATATTAATTATGCGTAATTAGTTAATCCCATTGTGATATGTATAACTTGGTACATTATATTTGCTGAGACTCCATTGAAATTACTCATTTACTAAAGTTGTTATTTACTTACTTATCCATGTATTTATTTAATGTATTTGGTACACTCTCACTCTGCAGCAGCACTGATTCATAGTGATCCTATTTTCACCTCCCCAGTGCTGAAATTACAGGTATGTGTCGCCACATCCATATTCAGTGGCTGGCTCAGCAAGCCACTGGTCCCTGTGCTTGCCTAGGCAGGGGCTTAATCTGCTAAGGTATCTCACTGGCCCGCCCTTAAATTCTTATTTACATAAAATCATAGGTCCACTTTGAACTATATAATGCCAACTGATTCACAGTGTTTGTAGTTGGATTTCCTTTAAAAATTCAACTTTCACCAAAATCCCCCACATTTTCTATGATAAAAGACACACACTTTTGAGTGAGATACCATACACAGTTGTTACATATATTCTTTCTTTTTTAACATATTAACATATTAACTGTTAAGAGCCCAGAACTCTCCCAAAAGACTGTCGTAGTCACTTTCTCATTGCCAACAAGAAGAGGCTTCTTTGGGTGCCTGTCCTTAATCATAGTGAGTGGCTTAAAGGTAGACAGCAAGATGGAAAGTCTTGGGCTCATCCCCTGCAACCAAGATGGAAATTGAGAAGGGAGGATGAGAAGGGGGGCAGGTACCATTAGGGTGAGGCCAGCTGACTCACCTCTGCTGACCACACCTATCTGTGGAGACTGCCACTGTTGAGCCCAATGATCTCATCTAAGCATCTTCCACAAGACCAACCTGTGAACACAGGAGATTTTAGAGTACTCATCTATATTAGTACACGTTGACTAGTTTTGGTAGCCTAAAAAATATTGTATGAAGTGGTTAAACTCCCCAAGACCTTATAAACTACTCACTTTATCCACCATGAAACTCTCAAATATGTCTTTGCTATTCAGTTCCTCTTTTTCTCATATAAGTTTTCTGTTTTAAATTTTTTTGCTCCCTGATTTTTAAGAATTTTTGTCTTCAATTAACAGTCTTCCTGGATCTTATTCCTTGATTTTCTACTTAAACATTGCAAACATTTGAGATGAGTTTTCAAAAATGGGAGCATCCTGAGGGTGTTATTCTTCAGACCATTAGAAGAAAGCTGCATGCCAGCAGCCTGCAAGCCAGGCTCCTGGTTGTGGGCCATGTTGTCAGTTTATCTGAGTTTGCATACCATGTTAGCATTTTCTAATAGTAACATAATGCAGTTAAGAAGGCAGAAATGTATCTACCTATACTGACCCCTACCTGGTCCTCATCTCAGTCCAGGAAGTTTATATATGTAATCCCATGAATAAGTTATTAGAATCCTGTTAAGTTAATTCCAATTTACTACTTCCAGTGCAACCTATGGTGAGAATAAAGACACTAAAACTTACTATAGTTGTAGGGAGCCAAGAGGTCCTAAGTCCAGCCATGGTAATGGCTATCTGGAACAAAGGTTTTGACCCTGGGCTAAATGAACCCAAGTTTTATGTAGTCATGAAGGAGGAGTGGCTTAAGGATGGATGACTGAGAATGGCAGGAAGTGGGTAAGCACTGTGAGTTGGACTAGATAGGAGCCCTGCATTTACCTCTGCAATATACAGAGAAACATATACAGAGAATAATCTGCATTACACCACCGAGATAGCAGCTAATGTTTGGGGGTGCCCAGGTGCTTCAGCTCTGATGTGTAAACTTTCAAGTCCCTGGAAGCCTCTATCTCCAGGCTTGATCCCGGCTGACCGTGTGGAGCATTGACTTTTTGTCCTATCTTAGCAGGACTCCTAATAAAGAGCAGCAGGTGGGGGTTATCAGGGAAACATACCTGTCATCTTCAAATATTTCTACCAGCACCTTGGCTAGACCAATATGCATTGTCTAAAACCAATTGAAAGGATAAGGAAGGCCAGGCATGTTGGTGCATGCCTGTAATCCCAACACTTGGGAGGCTGAGGCAGGATGATCAGTGCTAGTTCGAGACCAACTTGGGCTACAAAAGTGAGCTCAATGCCAGCCTGAACTGCATAGCGAGATCTTGTCTCAAAAGGACAAAAAAAAAAAAAAAGGAAAAGGAAAGAGAAGAAGAAGAAGAA
>PVJA010027733.1:0-28309 GCA_004027025.1 Myocastor coypus | reverse complement strand
AGGGGAGGGGAGGGGAGGAGAGGAGAGGAGAGGAGAGGAAAAAAGTTGTCATTTGTCATTATTCTCAGTGGGAGTAAAGGTCAGGAAAAGCCTCCTTTAATCAATATGAACTATTTCCAGTATAGAGATACAGCTAATAACCAGTGAGCCCATTTGCCTACACTTTTTAGATGTTTTGCTACATTTCCTTAGTTTTCTCCATATGAAGTAACTGGTTTCATGTAGAGTTGGAGTCTTCTGTGTCTACAGTTTTTCATAGCAGAATTATGTTAATTTTATTAATCTGATACTTGGATTTTTTTATGCCTAAGTGAGAACTTTATGGTCAAGTAAATGTGTACTATTCAGCAATGACTCACTAGTACCTTGTTCTCAGTGGTGTAATAAAACCAGTCACAGGATTGGTTCAGCAGTGAGTAGATCCATAAAATACTTTGTAAAACAAAAAAAATTTTTTTTGTTTTTGGCAGGACCAGAGTTCAAACTCATGACCTTGCACTTGCCAGGCAGGCACTTACACCACAGAGCTATCTCCCTGGCCCCTATAAAACAGCATATTGACAGACTTATACACTGTGCCCAACTTGTAGTGTACTGCTGTAAGTGCTGTCTATGGGTTTTCCAACTTTACTGTTACTGAAAAGGAAACTAAGGCCCCTGGCTCTGAGAAGACCTGCTTTCTAAGGGAAAAAAAGAGACTTGGACACTTTTTTTTAAATTAAGTACTATAATTCTGCTATATTATGGCAGGCGCAAGCTGAGCTGGCCATAAATAAATAAATAATTAAGTAAAAAAAAAGTACTGTACTTTTTTTTTTTTAACTATTTATGTTAAGGCCAGCTCAGCCTGCCCAGGGGGTGGGGCTGGCACAGCATGTGGTGCCGAGGATTGAACCTCAGTCCTTGCAGTTGCCTAAGCTTGCCTTAAGCAGGTGCTTTAGGTCTCTGAGCTATCTCATGGCCCCAGACACTTACTGTTTAAAGGGAGGAACTAAACTTTGAAAAGTTTCCAGACCTGTGGCTTGTAATTATTTGAGGAGTTAATGTGAGAGGTCTTACAAAAAAAGCAGCAGTGACCCTAGGTAAGTAGTAAGCTAGGTAAACACCTGCTGAAACACCTGTCTGAAACACTTAGCAGCTGAAAAAGTAGCCCATCCCAAGCACACCAAACTCAAGGAATCTTTCCCTCTTTCATTCTTCATCCTGACAAACTGAGCAGAGATTCCTGAGTTGTTGGATCTCTTCAAAGCAGTGCCCGCCCCCACTTTTGCTTGCTTTCTTGCTTTTGCTTTTATGAGCAGGGTCTCAAGGTCTTGCTGTGTAGTTCAGGCTGGTCCTCAACTCAGGGTATAACCTAGACTGACCTTGAACTCATAGCAGTCCTCCTACCTCAGCTTCCTCAGTGCTGGGATAGCTGGTGTGCATCATTGTGCCTGGCACAGTGGGCTTTTCACCTTTGTTTCCTCCCAAGCACAAACTCTCTGAAAGCTGGACAGCTAATGATTATACAGGCAGGGTTTTTAGTGCTGTTACAGATTTTTGTGAGTATCATACTTGGAGAATGCTAGGTATCCAAAAGAGAGGATTTCCTAGTTTTTTTCTTTCTTTTTTTTCTTGTTTCAGAACCCTTGTTTGCTTATTCACTCATTTTCATGGCTGGCTCAGCCCGCCCTGAGGGCAGCGCTGGCACAGCATGTGGTGCCAGGGATCGAACCGCAGTCCCAGAAGCCACCCAAGCTTTCCCAAGCAGGTGCTTTAGACCGCTGAGCTGTCCCACCAGGCCCATAAAACTCTTTGTTTATTTATTTTTATGGCCAGTTCAGCCTGCCCTGAGAGCAGGGCTGGCGCAGCATGTGGTGCCAGGGGTTAAACCGCGGTCCCTGCAGCCGCCTGCAGGTGTTTTAGCTCAGTAGTTTTGTTTTTTAAGTGCTTGTCTGTAGTTATGTTCTCATAAGAAATTCTTTTTTTTTAGTCTTTTTTTTGAGGCAGGGTCTCTCTATGCAGTTGAGGCTGGCCTTGAGCTCACTTTTGTAGCCCAGGCTGGTCTCGAACTCGCACTGATCCTCCTGCCTCAGCCTCCCGAGTGCTGGGATTACAGGTGTGCGCCACCACGCCCGGCTAAGAAATTCTTATTTATTTATTTCTTGTTTCAGAACTTTTGCCTGTTTATTTTTTTTTTAATTATTTATTTATTTTTTTCTTGTTTCAGAACCTTTATTTGTTTATTCACTCATTTTTATGGCCAGCTCAGCCCGCCCAGAGGGCAGGGCTGGCACAGCATGTGGTGCCGGGGATCAAACCGCGGTCCTCAAAGGCACCCAAGCTTTTCCAAGCAGGCGCTTTAGACCACTGAGCCATCCCGCTGGGCCCCTGTTTGTTTATTTTTATGGCCAGCTCAGCCTGCTCTGGGGGCAGGGCTGGTGCAGCATGTGGTGCCGGGGATCGAACCGCAGTCCTTGCAGCCATCTAAGTTTTCCTAAGCAGGCGCTTGAGACCACTGAGCCATCCTGCTGGGCCCACTCATAAGAAATTCTTAAGAGGTTGCTTAAAGCTTTTCTATTATTCCCAGCAATCCCAAGGTCTTTGGTACATAGGATGTATTTTAGCTGCAGTGACATTTCTTTTTTGTTTGTTTTGTAAGACTGGGTCTCATGTAGTCCAGGGTGCTCTCAAACTCAAGATAGTCCTCCTGCCTCAGTCTCCTAAGGACTGGGATTATAGGCAGCAACTACGTCTGGCTATCTTTTTCTCTGTCTGTCTGTCTGTCTGTCTGTCTGTCTGTCTGTCTGTCTGTCTGTCTGTATTATCCTTTAGCTAGGATAATACGCAAGGCCCAGAGTTTGGTCTCTGGCATGAAAAAATAATTCTTTTTTTTTTTTTTTAATTTTTTTTATTTAATTTCATTTTTTTCTTGTTTTAGAACCTTTGTTTGTTTATTCACTCATCCTCATGGCCAGCTCAGCCCGCCCGGAGGGCAGGGCTGGCGCAGCATGTGGTGCCAGGGAGGCGGTCCCTGAAGCCGCCCAAGCCTTCCCAGGCAGGCGCTCCAGACCACTGAGCCATCCCGCCGGGCCCCGAAAGAATAATTCTAAAAATATATATTTTTAAAATTTCTATCTTTTAATTCTTTCCTTGCTAATATTTTGTGTTTTTTTCTTCTAGACGGGCTTCTTCCTCAAGGATTCTTGACAGTGCTACTTGATTGTAAACAATCGCCTGGAAATGCTGATGATAACATATTACCTTATTTGAACAAGTTTCCTTTATTAAGTACTAAGCCATGTGATGGTAACCTGGGCTTTAATAAATGGGAAACAAGTTTGAACTGAAATTAGGTATTATTTCATTCTTTTTTAAAATTTATTTATTTAAATTTAACAATGGTTATATTACATATTTTCATCATCAGATCAGTTTAGATTAATAGATATAGGTGTATAAGATTGATCAAACAATTAAACATCAACACTTCCGATAAACATTACTCCCCCCCCCCCTTTTTAACAGTTGACACATTGCATATTGTCCTCATAATAGTTCTACAGAGCACAGTGTGTGGGCATGACCCACCTTCCTATTGATGTTGCTAAATATTATTTCATTCTTTGTGTTGAGATTCAGAAAACGAAGGGCCTAGCACTGTGCTTGATATTGTGTCTTCCTACTGCCAGGAAACCTGCTTAGCCCCCACCAGGAAGGCAGCTTTATCAGTAGCTGTGAGTGCTCTGCAGCTAAACCAGCTGATGTCTGGGAGTAACTCAGAAATCATTTCCTTCTCAAAAGGGTTAGCAAGCTGTATGGCTTCAGACCCTGACTGTGGAGATTGACTGTGTCCACCCAGGGCACGTAGGAAATGGAAGAGTAGATGGAGGATCCTGGAGATGTGCACTAGTCCATCTCATACCTGGTGCTTTTTCTTAGTGTCTCCCCCTCCTCTGTTCTTCCCTAGAGGTGCATTGTTCACCTTGGACACAGTGCATTTTGTGTGGTAGGTCTAGAGGTATAGTGATTAAAGAACAGCTGAAGAGCCAGTGAGATAGCTTAGGCAAGCACAGAGACCAGGGTTTAATCCCCAGTACCATACACCCGTGCTCTCCCTGACCCCAGGCACACTGAACTGGCCACCAAGATGGGGTGTGGTGGTACATACCTATAATTCCAGCACTAGGGAAGCTGAAAACAGGAGGATCACCACGAGTCAGAGCTGCATAGTGAGATCCTGTACAAAAGAAAAAGAAAACAATTAAAAAAAGAACAGCTGAAGTAGGGTGCTGCCTGGAAAAGAGAAATGACATGGTCTCACTGTGTAGTTCAGGCTGGCTTTGAACCCAGAGTGATCCTTTGCCACAGTCTCCTGAATGCTGGCTGGGGCAACAGGTGTGTGCCACTACACCCAGCGGTATTGACCTTTTACTCTTTGCAAAATATCTGTGACTGGGTTGGTGATACATGCCTATGATCTCAACATTTGGGAGGCTGAGCCAGGAGGATCCCTGTGACTTCAAGGCTACCCTGGCCTACCCAGTAAGTTCAAGGTCACCCTGCACTATACAGTAAGACACTGCCTTTTTTTTTTTTGTCTTTTTGAGACAGGGTCTCACTATGCAGTTCAGGCTGGCCTTGAGCTCATTTTTATAGCCCAGGCTGGTCTTGAACTTGCACTGATCCTCCTGTCTCAGCCTCCCGAGTGCTGGGATTACAGGCATGCGCCACCACACCCGGCTGACACTGCTTTAAAGAGAAATCTATTTTTCCTTTCATTGTTGCTGGTTTTGATTTTTGGTTTTCTAAGATGATGGGGAATCACACAAGGCCTTGTACATGCTAGACAAGTGCTCTTCCACTGAACTATACCTCTAGCTCTGTTTTTCTTATGTTCTTGAAACAATGCAGGAAACCAAAATGTTAAAAAGTATACCTAGGGGCTAGGGAGACCTGAGTTCAATCCCTAGTTGTGTGTATGTGGGGGGCATATATATTATCAGACTGGGCATGGTGGTGCACACCTGTAATCCCAGCACTCGGGAGGCTGAAAACAGGAGGATCACTGAGTCTGATCTGTGTAGTGAGACCCTATAAACCCAGCACTAAATACATTAAAAAGAAAGAAAGCCAGGTTGTTCTGACTATTCTGACTAAGCCTTACACTGTCAGAAGAAGCCATATAGTTTAACTTGTTATTTCCTTTAAGATAAAAGCAAGCAGCCCATTGTGGTGATGTACAGCTTTAATCCTAGCACTCTGAAAGACTAAGGCAGGAGGATCACAAGTTCTAGCCCAGCCTAGGAAACTTGGCAGTTTACAGTGACACTGTGTCTCAATAAAAAAGGACTTGGAAAAAAAAAAAAAAAAAAAGGACTTGGGGTGCAGCTCAATGTAAAGGCCCAGTACTGCAAACTTGGAAGAGGTTGTAGGGAGGACAGGCAAACTAGGATCCAGGACTACAAATACTTTTTTGGTACCAGGAATCTATTCATGATCTCATGCTTGCCAGGCACTGTGCCACCAAGCTACATTCCTGGCTAGACCCAGGACTAAATGTTACTAACTCCTTGTTTTTGTATATCATGCAAGGGAAGAGTTGTTTTTAAATGGTTTAAAATTGTTATTCCACCACATGTTAAAGTTAAGGAATTTTGTCCATAAACAAGTTTTTACTGGAACCCAGTCACACACATTCATAATATGCTAATTGTGGCTTTCTTTTTGGTTTTTTTTTTTTTTAATTGCAATACAATATACATAAAACTTACTATCTTTTTTTAAAAAAGAACTTTTTCTTTTATGTTATGACCACCTCAGCAGGTGCTTTTTTTTTTTCTCAGGATCAAGGTTCGAACTCAACAACCTTGCACGTGCCAGGATGGCACTTGTGCCACAGAACTATCTCCCCAGCCCCACAGCAGGTGCTATCTTGCCAGCCTATAAAGTTGAAAAGGGTTTTTTTTTTTTTCTTTTGTCTTTTTGAGACAGGGTCTCACTATGCAGTTCAGGCTGGCCTTGAGCTCACTTTGTAGCCCAGGCTGGTCTCGAACTCATACTGATCCTCCTGTCTCAGCCTCCCAAGTACTGGGAGAAGAATTTTATTTATGTATTTTTAAATTTTTTTGGCTGGCCCAGGCTGCCTTATGGATGGCCCAGGCTGCCTTATGGATAGCCCAGGCTGCCTTATGAATGGGTAGGGAAATTGAACTGCCATACTGTGTGCCTGACTGGGATTGCCTGCTCAGGTGCTTAAACCACTGAACTAAGCAGTTCAATGGCATTAAGTCAGTTTGCATTGTTGTGTATTACCTTTTATTTTGCAGTACCAGGGATTGAACACAGGTCCTTTGCACTGAGCTACATCCCCTTCTTTATGTTTTTATCTTGAGACAAGGTCTGGGTCACAGCTGTAGTCCTCCTGCCTCAACTTCCCAGACTGCTGGGACTGTAGGGATGTGCCACACACCTGGCCTATGCTACGCACACGCACACGCACACCGCTACTGCTTTTTACTGTATTGTCATGGCATGAGTGGTTGGGACAGAGATTTCATGATTCACAAGGTCAAAAAAAAAATTACCATTTTGCCTTTATCTGATTCCAGAAAATGTCTGATGATCTTTATTTTATTTTTTGTATTCAGTATAGTGTCTCAAGTAGATCGTAGTGATCCTCCTGTCTTCCAAGCACTGGGATTCTAGGCCCACGCCACCATACCTAGTCTCAGTTATCTCTAAGTGCCCTGGGGTGGTGCCCATAAGGCAGGCCCAAGATTGAACCAGCACCTGCATCTGCCTAAGCAGTTGTTTTAATCTGCTGAGCTATGTGGCTAGCCCTGAGACAATCTTTAAAGCAAGGTTTGGTTTCTCAGTACTGACTGAAGATTGAATCTAGGGAGTGCCAAAGTATTTCTCAGCTTTTTTTTTTTGGTACCAGAAATTGAACTTAGGACCTTCTGCTTGCCAGGCAGGTGCTGTACCACTGAGCAGGGCTTTCAGCTATCTTTTATTTTGAGACAGGGTCTCAATAAATTGCCCAGGGTGGAATAGCTATTAAGATTCTATCTTTTAAAAAAAAAGGTTCTATCCTAATGAAATGAACTCTTTCTTTTCCTATGTTTTACTTTGAAAATTCTCAAACTAGCTGGGTGTGGTGCCTCACACCTGTAATCCCAGCACTTGGGAGGCTGAGGCAGGAGGACTGATGCAAGTTCGAGACCAGCCTGGGCTACAAAAGTGAGCTCAAGACCAACCTGAACTGCATAGCGAGACCCTGTCTCAAAAAAAAGAGAAAATTCTCAAACTAATAGTTTGCCAATAAACTTAGCAAACCAATAAATTTATGCCTTGTATTTTTTTCTTTATAACTTTAAC
Organism: Myocastor coypus; assembly: GCA_004027025.1. Taxonomy (NCBI): domain Eukaryota; kingdom Metazoa; phylum Chordata; class Mammalia; order Rodentia; family Myocastoridae; genus Myocastor; species Myocastor coypus. The sequence goes on along the minus strand of PVJA010027733.1, from coordinate 20,950 downwards.
TTTTTTAAAAAATGTACATATGTATCAAAAGATTGATCACATCATAGGGAATTATACCTGTACATAATGTACTTTAAGTTTTTTCCCATTCCTCTCTGAACTTTTTTTTTTTTTTGGTCTTTTTTTTTTTTTTGAGATAGGGTCTTGCTATGCAGTTTAGGCTGGCCTTGAGCTCACTTTGTAGCCCAGGCAGGTCCCAAACTTGAAACAATCCCCCTGCCTCAGCCTCCCAAGTACTGGGGCATGCACCACCATACCTGGTTCCTCTCTTACTTTTTGCCTCCTCATAACTAAAAGTTGTAGGAATGACACTTCACTCCTGAATACTCCGATAGACATATGAAAATAAGTTTTTCTTCCCACATAACTATACTTCTCTAGGCTTTATTTGGCATATGTCAGGCATGGAAGGTACATGCCTATAATTATTGCATCCTAGAGGCTGAGGCAGGATGATCAATCATTCATTTCCAGCCTGGCTTACATATACCCTGTTTTAAAATAGGGGCTGGCGAGATAGCTCAGTGGTCTAAAGCACCTGCTTAGACAAGCTTAGGCAACCACAGGGACTGTGGTTTGATCCCTGGTACCACATGCTGTGCCAGCCCCAGCTCCAGGGCACGCTGAGCCAGCCATAACAAATAAAAGTTTAATTAAAATAAAATATCAAAAATAGAAAAGCTTGGTACAGCCAGATGTAGTGGTCCATGCCTGTAATCCAGCTACCCTGGAAGCTGGTAGGAGAATCTTAGCTATAAGGAAGGACTAATAGACTTGCTTTTTGAGACAGGATAACTGGGAGAGCCTATCTTGCTAGATGTGGGGCCCCCCTAAAATTCCAGCACTTGGAGGCTGAGCCAGGAGAATGCTGTGAGTTTGAGGCTAGCCTAGGCTGCAAAATGAGTTCAAGACCAGCTTGAACTATATTGTAAGTCTTTGTCTCAAAAAGACAAAAAAATCTAGTGAAGAAGCACTGGATTCAAGGTTCCAGTACCAAAGTGGAAGGAAGAAAGGAAGGTGTTCAAAAATACTTAATGGGTTGGCATGGTAGCTCAGCAGTCTACAGCACTTGCTTAGACAAGCTTAGGCAATTGTAGGGACCATGGTTCAATCCCTGGTACCACGTGCTGCGCCAGTCCCACCTCCAGGACAGGCTGAGCTGGCTATAGCAAATAAAATGTTTAAAAATTTGTATATATATATCGGGGCCTGGCGGGATGGCTCAGTGGTCTAAAGCACCTGCTTAGGAAAGCTTGAGCGGCTACAGGAACCACGGTTCAATCCCCGGCACCACATGCTGCGTCAGCCCTGCCCTCAGGGCAGGCTGAGCCGGCCATGAAAATAAATAAACAAAAGTTCTGAAACAAGAAAAGAATAAAAATAAAAAATTCTTTAAAAAATTTATATATATATATATATATATATATATATATATATATATATATACACACACACACACTTAATGCTTAATTTTTATGAATTACTACATTAAAGCTGAGTATATTGGTGCACTTAGGAGGCTGAAGACCATGGATTTAAGACCAACCTCAGCTACATAGCCAGATCCTGTCTCAAAAAAACAAAAATAAAATTTATTACAAAAAAAGACACTGTCATCAGTCCTCAGACTATTCTTCACTTCTGCACTTATCCCATCATCCTGTTACTTTCTTTTTTTGTATTTTAGGGAAGAGGCTATAGGGTGTTCAGGGTCTCACTACTAGGTTGGACTCAATAGTGATCCGCCTGTTTACAGCTTTCCAAGAGCTGGTATTACAGGCACAACACCATACCCAGTCTCAATTGCCTTCTCAGTGGCCCAGGGGTAGGACTGGCATGGCAGGCCTGGGGATTGAACCCTTGGTCCCTGTGCCTGCTTGCAAGCACTTTAATCACTGAGCTATTTGGCCAGCCCTCATTGTTGCTACTTTCTGCATCAGTCCTGGATATGCTCGTATGCCCGCCCTTCCTTCCTTCCTTCCTTCCTTCCTTCCTTCCTTCCTTCCTTCCTTCCTTCCTTCCTTCCTTCCTTTTCATCTTTTTGAAACAGGGTTTCATTATGCAGTTCAGCCTGACCTTGAGCTCACTTTTTGTAGCCAGGCTGGGACTATAGGCATGTGCCACCACAACACCCAGCTTCTTTTGACCAGGGTTTGAACTCATGACCTTGTACTTGCCGAGCAGGCACTTGTGCCACAGAGCTATCTCCCCATTCCCCTGGATATGTCCTTTAGACAAGCTGTTGTAGCTGCCCAGTTTTCTGAATCCATTCAAAACTTACCCTTCTTTGTGGTCATTTTGAGAGGAAGAGCCAGTGCTGGGTGGTATCAGATCCAGCAAATAAAGTAAATGACTGTTGGATGGAAATTGCTATCAACAGTTGGTAATGAGCAGTGGTTCTAATATGTGGTAAATGTTTAAAGTTATCAGCCAGAAGCCTCTTCATACACATGAAGAGGTCAAATCTTTGTGTTCTCTTTATGAACACCAGTGAAGCTGCCCTGCCTCACCATCAAGAGCATCCACACCTGGAAGGTCCAGCATCTGAAAGGTGTCTATCTGCTGCAGAAGCATCAAATGCTGCACCTAGTGTGATGGTGCATGCCTGTAATCCCAGCACTCAGGAGGCTGAGGCAGGAGGATCACTGAGTTCAAGACCAGCCTGGCTACAAAGTGAGCTTAAAGCTAGCTTGAACAACATAGCAAGATCCTATCTCAAAAAGACAAAAGAAGCATTGAGTGCTGTCCTGGCGTGATGGTATAGGTGGGGTGGCTGCTGTGCCCAGGGCACACAGTGGGGCTGGACTCTTGGTCAGTTGCCCAGACACAATGCTTGATATTTGGTGCATAGATGTTAAAAAATGCAGAGTAACACTACTTGGAGGGTTTAGACATAGGCACTCTGGTAATTCAGTACCTCCAGGTAAGTGAAGTGCCTAACATGTACTGCTGACTGCTCACGGTCAGATTTACTCACAGATGTTCCCAAACCAGAGAGGAAGAGAAAAATGACATTCTAGAAGAAACTGAAGAGGAGCAGCTAGTCAGCTCCACAGATTAAAGCACCTGCTTAGGCAGACGCAGGGATCAGGATTGGTCCCTAGGGTGGCCGTGCTAGCCCCACCCTCAAGGAGTGCTGAGATGGCTACTGAGACTGCAGCGGTGGTGTTTGCCTGTAATCCTCATGCTTGGGAGGCTGGAAGCAGGAGGATCACTATGATTCCGATAGACCTGTAGACCCTGTACTAAATGCATTAGAAAAAAAAGAAACAAGAACTTACTGTTTGGGAATAAATGAAGCATAAAGTGAAAAATAGATCACAATAAAAGGTATATGAACTTCCATCAAAATACACCCCCTCTCTTCCAACACAACCCATCCTTAGCAATGTCTTGCTGTTTATCTATCTATCTATCTATCTATCTATCTATTTATTTATTTATTTATTGTACTACAGCTGGCTCAGCCTGCCCTCGAGGTGGGGCTGGCACAGCATGTAGTGCCTGGGATCGAACCGAACCGTGGTCCCTGTGGTTGCCTAAGCAAGTGCTTTAGACCACTGAGCCATCTTGCTGACCCCTGCTGTGTTTGTTTTTTCTTTTAACTAAGCATTCACTATGTTTTCACTTGATCCTCCTGACACAGCTTCCACAATAGCTGTGACAAGTAGCAGGAGAAGGAAAAAAAAAATCACTTGGAATTCAAGAGGGTCTGGGTTCAATTGAATTACAGGTTGACAGTTAATTGGTGAATTTGTATAGAAGGAATAAGACTGGTTCCCTCAGAGATCCCCCTTAAGCATTCAGTTAGACCACGTGTAAGTTTCTGGAGATCAAAAGCAGCCGGCCCAACAGAGCATGCAAGAGGTGAGATCCATGTGTTCCTGATTTTCCAAATCCAGGACTGAATTCTTCCCTTTTTCCCATCCTGCCCACAACAGCCTAATTGTCCAGCTAGCAATTAGGGTCTCCTCCTGGAGCTCTAGCTCAAGCTGCTGTATGAGCCTATAGAGGCTGGCAAATGGGCCAGGACACAGCATTGAGATCCAAGGATCTGAAACTCATTTCCAGCAGACCTTCGGGGCTCAAGAAGCCAGAAACCTGATAAAGTCCTTGCCCAGCCACACACAGACCAGCTTTCTTTTCTTTTTTCTTTTCCTTTACTTTTTTTTTTTTTTTAACTTTATTTATTTATGTTATGGCTGGCTCAGCCTGCCCTGGGGATGGAGCTGGCACAGCATATGGTGCTGGGGATCGAACCGCGGTCCCTGCGGTTACCTAAGCTTGCGTAAGCAAGTGCTTTAGACAGCTGAGCTATCTCGCCAGCCCCTCCTTTCCTTTTCTTTATTTCTCTTAAACGTCATTTATTTGTGTTATGGCTGGCTTAGAGCCCTCTTGGCTGTCTTGCCTGTCCCGTCCACCATATTTATTTTGCGAAAGGGTTAGCACCTACCAGATAAGGGTTCTCCCGACCAGCTCCACCTCCACCCCAGGCTCTTATTTTATATTAATTTGAGATGTGGAGAGGCACAGCCAGAACCCAGGTCTCTTATGCGACGCTCTCAGCCTGTCATTCCAGCACTCTGGACAGTTAAGGTAGGAGGATCGCAAATTACAATACGCCCTAGTGATATAGCGAGATGGAGAAGAAAGGCCCAGGGAGATATATCAGTAGAATAAGCGCTTGCCTGCCAAGCACAAGGTCTTGAGTTCAATCCCCAGTCCCGGAAAAAAAATGAGCTGGTGTTGCCGGGCGTGGTGGCGCACGCCTGTAAGCCCAGCACTTGGAAGGCTGAGGTGAGTTCGAGACCAGCCTGGGCCGCAAAAGTGAGCTCAATGCCAGCCTGAACTGCATAGTGAGACCCTAACTCAAAAAGAAAAAAAAAAAGGCTTGGGATGTGGAAGCTCTGGGTTCAGCCCTCAGTACAACATAAGCAAGGAATGAGAGGTTTGACGTTGGATCCGACTGCTCAGTCACTGTAACACTGCACATCTTCGCGCTCCTCGCACGGTGGACCTCTTGTGACACGCCCCATTCCCACCGGTCAGCGCCGAAGATCAGTCCGCGCACGCGCGCCGCCATCTTGCTGCCGAAGCGCCCGCCCGCCGCTAGCACCCGAGCCCGAGGGCGGGGCTGCGTCTGCGGCGGGGCGAAGCCTAGCCATGGCGACTGCGGAGCCTGGCGGCCGCGCGGCTCACACTTCCACTATCGGCCTCCGGGCAGGCATGGGCCCGGAGCGTTCAGCGGGAGCTACGGGTCTGCCCTCGGGAAGCAGAGGCGGGGAGTGCGCGGCCGTGGAAAAACGCGGGCCGTACATGGTGGCGCGCGTGCCGTCGGTCCAGGCCAAGCTGCGTGCGTGGGGTGGTCCCAGGAGGTCCAGGGGACAGGGGGACTGCGGGAAGGGGAGACGCGGCTGACCGGGCCCTTTGTTTTCCAGAGAAACACCGGGACCTCGCCAAGGCAATGCTACGGAGGAAAGGTGTGCTGGGCGCCCTGCCAAGACGCCCCGACTCTTCAGGAAAAAGGTCGGCGGCGACATCTCCCCGGACCAGCCTCATCCCGAAGGCTGCATCTTTGGGTTTGGGGTTACGGCCACGTCCAGGGCTCCTCTGATAGCGCCGTCGGGCTCATTCTGGAACAGTAGAGGAGCGCAGTCCTCTTTCCCCTTAAGGCAGTGATATCCCCAGAAAGGGACTTTGGAATAAGGGAGTCAGGCAGTACAAGGGGTCCTCCCGGAGTGTCTAAGTGGGGAGTCTGGTGCTGCAGGCCCCGGGAAAGAATGGACAGTGCCTGGGAAAGGCCTGTGCTGGGTTCTGGTCAGGCTCTCAGCTGGATAAGAACTTGTCCAGTGCTTCCCTTTGCAGCTAAGAAAGAGCTGAAACCCACAGAGTGGAAGAGATTTGCTTTTGGTCCTCTGGTTAAATGAGGTGTAAGAGTGTTTTTCCTGGCTCCTGAAAGGCCTGGCATGCCTTTTCCATGTGCACGGGGTGGGGTGTGTGTGTGTGTGTGTGTAGTGCAGCTTGTGTATGCGGAGGTGTCTGTCCAGGTGCTGGAGCTGCAGAGAGCTGGCTGTATGTCCAGGTAGAGCAGGTAAACTGTACCTAGAGTACAGATACTGTACCTGGAATGTGTAGCTTTGTTTTGTTTTATTCATAAGGGTGACTCCAGTGTTCCCAGCACAGTGTCTGGGCTTTCATCTATGCTTGTTCTCTCCTATTTCTCAGATCAGTGAAGTTTAACAAAGGCTATACTGCTTTGAGCCAGAGTCCAGATGAGAACCTGGTGCCCCTCGACTCTGACAGGTGAGCGTGCCTCTGGGACAGCACTGTAGCACCTGGTTCCTTTGCTTGTTTCCCATCTCTGTCGAGGCTCAGTACACACCCAAGGCTGGCCCTTCCCAGGACAGCTGAGTAGTCACACTGCTCTAGGTGTAGAGCACCTGTGTCCTGCCTAGGGAACCACCCTTACCTGTTAGATGTACACCATTAGTGAGTGACCCTGTTCCTGCTGGAGCCCATTGAGGCAGCAGTCGCACTCCACTGGTTTGGGGTTGAATACTCTGGTGTGTGGCCAGCTCACAAATCACCTGGACCCCCTTGTACTCTGTCCACCTTGCCTCCTGCCATTGTGCTTGGTAGGCCTCCTCTGATCTGACCATGTTCCTCTTCTCCTAGTGATGGGGAGCAGGAATCCAGATACTCCTCCGGGTACTCCTCTGCCGAGGCAAGTCCAGATCGCCCTTTTGCGCGGGGCCACACTGTGGGCAGCCTCATCACCACTGCCAGATGTGGGTGTGGTGCCTGCTGTGTATACAGCACTGTGCCAGAATTCTGGTCTGTTCTCTGCTCTTGCATTCTGCCCTCTTCCCCAATAGGGTAGAGGTATAGGCATCCTAGGAGGGCTGTTGACAACCAGGAGACATGCATCCTCAGAGTTGGACATAATGATTCTTCCTGATAGATCCCAGCTAAAGGCTGACTAGTCTCTGCTTGTTTGAATGCTCGTTGTAATTATCTAATACTTTAAGAAACAGTGCTTGCTGCCTTTCCAGCAAACACACACCCAAACCCTACTTTTTTTTTGAGACAGGGTTTCACTACACAGTTCAGGCTGGCCTTGAACTCACTTTATAGCCTAGGCTGACTTTAAATGTGGAGCAGTCCTCCTGGCTCAGCCTCTGAAACACCACTGGGTAATCTTTTGTATTCCCATGAGAGAGAAAAGAGGCAATTTGGACACTATTGTCTTTAAATGTCTTAAGAGGCTAAGAAAGTTAAAGTGAAAGTAAACTTAAGAACCAAAGGAAGTCTTACACTTTCTAGCTTCATATGTTTTGTCTGCCCAGTGGAACTGGTAAAACCAGGCAGGCTGGTTCTGTACTGCAGGGACCCAGCTCTCAGCCAGAGCCAGAAGTGATGGCAGGTATAACAAGCAATACAGACAAACCAGCCCCTCCCAGCTGTAAGCCATAATCCTCTACTGGTCTAGCCCATTGTTCTGTGGTCATTGTCTCACATCCTTTGGCTTTGACAGGGACATCTGGGTTCCTCTGAGAATCATTGAGGAAATGTAAGATAATCTAGAATTTGAAACCAGTATCAGCTGTGTCAGGATTCTCCAGTGATGGCAGCTCCCCTGGGGAGGTCACTGACATGAAGCCTGGAGGATATTAGTGAAGGCACAATTTGGAGAAAGTGGTGCTTCCTGGAGTCCCAGGATGTGGGGTGGAGCATGGACAGGAAACTCTGGCATAAGAATGTGGGTAGCAGCTGTCTCTGCTTGGCATTTTGGCTTAGTTCCCACTTTGCCTTCTTTTAGCAGGTGAACCAGGATGTAAACCGACAACTGCTACAGGATGGCTATCACCTGGATGAGATTCCAGATGACGAGGACCTAGACCTCATTCCTCCTAAGCCTATGGCCGCCTCCACATGCTCCTGCTGCTGGTGTTGCCTTGGGGAGTCTTCTTGTACCCTCCAGTAGACAGAAGCTTCCAGCACAGACCCTGCTTACCACAAGGCAGACAGAGCCTGGCAGCCTGCATAGCTCAGTGGACAGCTGTCAGCCCAGAATCTCTGGAGGCACTGGACCTCTGTGATCGAGGACCTACAAGGAGCCCTCACTCAGTGCTTCTCGGGCCAGAGGCCCACTGGGCCATGAGGTTGATGAGTGGAATTCCAGTTTCCCTCCATTGTTGGTGCCTGGCTTGGAAAAGCTATTTTAGTAAGAGGGAAGCAGAGGGGTTAGGATTCATACAGTGGCTGAGGGAGGTGTCTGAGAAGCACACTGGCAGATGCCTTTACTGGTGTTTGTTGTGGTCCTGGAGGAAAGGGACAGCTTTTGTGTCTGGGATGTGCTGGGCAGTGTTGTATGGAAGTAGAAGATAGTACTTCATGGCTCAAAGCTGGGACTCTGAATAGGAATTTAACTGGGACAGCTCAGGAAATTCCGTGTTGCCTCTTCTTAGCTCTTAGGCAGGCTCATAGGTGTGACCTTGAAGAGCACAGTTCAGTTCCCTCTGTCCCTCTTCAGGTTAACACCTGTCTGGCTATAGCAGGGAATGTAGCAAGTTGTCAACAGGATCATGGCTTCCAGAACCCCTGGACGTGAGACAGCTGTCCAGTGGCTAGCCCCTCCCTAGTTAGAGGAAAACTGCTTCATCCTACACATATTTATTTATACTTCTGTAGGCTTGGCTGGCTTCTCCACTCATTTTGAGCTGAGGCTGAGTTCAGGGTACTGGGGCTGGCCCGAGATGCCTGTAGTTTTTGAGGTTCCCAGCAGAGGGAACTATTGCAAGGACAGTCATGTGCCTTTCTTGTTCAGCCTTTTACACTCTAGAGACAGCAGTGGGTGCCTCTGATGTACTGGTGTGTGGTGTGACTTGCATGGAGACCCAAAGCTATCACGCAAGATGGGAAGAGACCTGAGCCAGCTCCCAGGAGTAGTAACCCAGTGGCCAGTGTAGAGACCTTCCCAGCCTGGGCCACCCTAAGGCCATATTCCTCTGTGCCAGCTCTTGTCATGTTCAAGGCCCTGGGAAAATCCACAAGGACTGGGCTTTACAGCAAGTCTTTAGGGTGAATGTTGCTGACAGTCACAAACCCTGTGACCCTGATGGAGGATTTCTCTTGAGATCCCAAGCCTCCTAGAATGAGTTTTATGACCTCCTCACCTTCTGCCTTGGGTATACAGTTGGAAAGGGGGGTGCACAGGGTTCACTGACCAAGGTGCATGGTAGTCAGGACGAGGGTGTGGAGCACCTAGTCTCTTGCTTTGACCACTAAAAGATAGTAGACTCAGCTCTACCAGAATAGGTGGGTAGGAAGGGATGGATAGTAGACTCAGCTCTACCAATATAGGTGGGTAGGAAAGGATGGCCTGATCTGTTTCTTCTGAGACATTGTCCACAGGAAGGCCGTCTTGGTGTTTGGTAGCATTTCTGAGACTGGGAGGCTGAATGCATACCACGTTAGGCTGTGACTAATAGTCTGCTGCTGGCAGTGTCAAAAGATGGAGACCAATAAGGGACCCAAGGCCCCTCAGCTTGGGGCTAAGATAGGGGAGGTGGTGGCTATGTTGTTCTGCAGTGGGACTTAGCTGCCCAGGCACCTCACATTCTGAGCTGTCTCCAACAGAGACCACACATAAGCCTCTCAGACTTCCATAAAGGAAATAGCACATAAAGGAAATAGGGGTGGGTGATGAAGTGCAGTATAGAAGCTAGGGGGACATGGAAGTCACATGTGGGGCCATGTTTGAGGGGGTTCTGGTTAGAACAGAGTAGGAACCCAAGCCACCCATCTGTGTGGGCATTGCTGCAATCTACCTTGGGGGCTGGGATTTTAACAGCTCCCTGAGGGAATGTTCCAGTCAGGGAGCCTTGTAGGAAGGCCTTTTGGCAGGCTAAATATGGCCAGCTGTTGGGGCACAGTTGTAGGTCAAATACTACCAATTAAGGTACCCAGGTACCTAGAGCCATGCTGCCTTAATTCAGAGCAAGGGGTGCTCTGCAGGTGACAGTCCCTGGAAGAGGGCTACCTGGGGCTCCCTCAGGCAAGAGTAGTTCCACCTAGTGTTCACAGTGCTTGACAGACCCTTTGGCTTGTACATCTGCATTCTGTATGCTCTTGAATAAATCCACCCATGCTGAGTTGTCTGTCATAAAGGGATTCTTGAAGGCCTGAATGCTCTGAAATGACAGATTGGTAAGCCCACCACGTGGCCCCTCCTGGGGGTCCCTCCTCTCTTCTACTGTTCACCTCAACTCACTGGAGTGAATAGCCTTGCAGATAACTTACTTTCAGAATGGGTTTTTTCTAGCAGACTCTTTCATACCCCACCCCAACCAAAGAAATGTAAGAGTCAAAAATAAAAATTAGCCAAGCTGGCCCTGCCCCTGGGGCACACTGAGATGGCAATTGAGACTGAGTGTGGTGGCACAGGCCTGTAATCTGACCTCTTGGGAGACTAAACAGGTGGATGACTATGAGTCCAATCTAGTAGTAAGACCCTGAATACCCTGCAAACCCATCCCTAAAATAAATTAGTTAAATAAAAACTAGGGGGGCCCATGAGATAGCTCAGTAGAGTGTTTGCTTGGCAAGTGCAAGGTCCTGAGTTTATTTTATTCTGTCTTTGAGACAGGATCTCACTATGCAATTTAGGCTGGCCTTGAACTCACTTTTGTAGCCCAGGCTAGTCTCAAAGTCGCACTGATCCTCCTGCCTCAGCCTCCCAAGTGCTGGGATTACATGTGTGTGCCACCATGCCCAGCTTAAGGTCCTGAGTTTGATCCCTGGTCTGGGAGCTAGGGAGCTTGGGAGCTAGTTTGTTGGCCTAAGTGTGTGCCTGCCAAGCACAAGGACCAGGCAGATTTAATCCCCAGGATCACATGTCATATAGGCCACCAAAATGGTGTGATGGTGCACAAATATAATCCCAACGGTGGGGAGGATCACTGCAAGTCTAAGCTGCATATTGAGACCCTGTACCAAATAGATTTAATAAAAATAAGGGAACTTCTCTTTTTGAGACAGGGTCTCATTATACAGTTTTGGCTGGCTTCAAACTCAGTAACCCTCCTGCCTCAGTCTCCCAAATGTGGGGACTTATAGGCATGTACCACCATGCTCAGCAAAAAACTAGGGCTCAAATCAAGGGCCTTGCTCTAAGCTACATCCACGGCCCCTTTTTCTTTCTGGGATGAGATCTTCTCAAGCAGTCCTGGCTGAGCTCAAACTGAGACACTCCTGTCCCATCCTCCCAGAATGCTAGGATTACAGGCATTTACCACTATACTTAGCTACCTTAACCTTTTTTTTTTTTTTTTGTCTTTTTGAGACAGGGTCTCACTGCAGTTCAGGCTGGCCTTGAGCTCACTTTTGTAGCCCAGGTTGGTCTCGAACTCACACTGATCCTCCTGCCTCAGCCTCCCGAGTGCTGGGATTACAGGCGTGTGCCACCATGCCCGGCTACCTTAACCTTTTTAAAGGAACTTTTTATTTATGGACGTTCTAGTGTGGGCAGAAGCTTTCTGAGTTCACACTCCTAAAGGGAGGGGGAGTCAGCAGCCTGGGTCTGCTTAGTTTAGAGTGACAAGGTCAAGACTACAAGCCAGAGATCTCAGGTCACAGAAGGGACTTGCAGGTTCCAGCCAGAGGACCAAATAGGGTTCTGTCCCCAAGGCACTTTAGGCTGTGACGACTCGATCTGTTTAAAGAGGCTGTCAAGTTTTTCTGGCAGGGTTGACAGCCAGTAGTTTCAGCTCAGCAGCAGAATTCTTGTCTACCACACAGGTTTGGCTGGCCATCCCGTAGTGTGCTGACCTATGCTTCAGGAGCAGGGTCTCACACTGCTGGCTGATCACCCTTCAACTTGCCTCTCTGCTGAGGCCTGCCTGCAAGTGTGCAGCTGAGGCTGAAGCTGAGGCTGGCTTCCTCCTCCACTCTTTCTATTACAGATTCTGGAGTTGGGCCAGCCAGCCACCCCCAGGAGCTGACTGAGGAGGAATCAAGGAAAACCTGGGTACCATCCAGGGAGGGCTCTTCCAGCCCACTGCAGGGACAGAACACAGAATGAATGCTCTGCTCACAGCCTGGACACAGAAAGCTTTAATTGTCTGGACTGTGGAGGAGGCTGCCAACACTGCAAGTCCTTGAACCCTTCCCATTAGTCCTCTGAAGCTTGAACATCAGCCCCAGGAGAGACCTCTGCTCCTAGCCTCTCTGCCAGGCGCTGAGCTAAGTCAGGACCACAGGTGTCACCAGAAGCCTGATGCAGTGGGAGGCACAGAGCTACAACCTCTGCGGTTGACACAGCCAGGTTTGAGTGGCAAGAAGTGATGAGTCAGGAGTGTGTCCCAAAGATGGCTCAGGCTGAGCACGTACTGGAGTCTCAACCTGCAAGCTTGAAGCTGCCCTATTCTCAAGTGTACTCAGACTGCAGAGCAGCAAAGGACACAGGCTGGTGACTAGCTGAGGAGGGTGTGGCTGCTACAGCAGACAGCAGGCCCGGAATAACAGCAGGTCTTGGGTTGTAGTAAGCTTCAGTGTGATGCACTCATTAGCCCCAACAAAGAGCACCCCACCACGCTGCAGAGGGATGGCAGCTTGGGCTGTGGGCCAGCTGGCTGTCACTGCCCCCTTCACCACCAGAAGGATGCTGGCAGAGTCGAGCACCAAGACCTTATATTCAGTGACAGAGCCAGGGACCTGTGCAGGAAGAAACACTGGACAGTGCAGCCAGAGTTGGCCCCATACTCAGGTTTAGGATGACTTCCACAGCAGCCTGCCACCACCTCCCCACTGTTCAGATTCTTGTCAGTGTGGAAACCTGTCCCTGGAACAGACTGGATGGACCCAATTGCTGCCCCCATCCTGGTGAGCTGAGCAGAATGGACATCCAGCTGCAGATACACTGCACTGTGACTCCTACCCAGGTTGGTTGTGCTGTACCCACAAAATCCCTCTCACCTCCATCTTCATCACAGTGAAGTCTGGCACAGGGGGGTCATAGATGAAGAGGTAGGGGTCTTCCTGACTCTGCAATGGCGGGAAGAGCCTGTCCTTGCTGGGACTGGGAGTGTAGTTGAGCATGTCACAAAGGGTTGGCACATCAATGAACTTGGGTGTCAGGCCAGCACGCACTGTGTTGTCTGAACACGCCATGCACTCCACGCAATCTGAGAACAGACGTGTCATGTGCTAAGCTGATGCCCCAGAGTCTGGTGCTCCAGGACTGGGCCCCAACCTGAGCTCCACAAACTCCCACAGGGTTAGGGAAAACACATGAAGGGCATTTCCCAGCATGGTGATGCTAAGATACCAGACACTAAAGTAGGTGACAAGAGGGGCCCGGCGGGATGGCTCAGTGGTCTACAGTGCCTGCTTGGGAAAGCTTGGGAGGCTTCAGGGACCGCGGTTTGATCCCTGGCACCACATGCTGCACCAGCCCTGCCCTCGGGGTGGGCTGAGCAGGCCATAAAAATAAGTGAATAAACAAACAAAGGTTCTGAAACAAGAAAAAAAAATTAAATTAAAAAAAAAAAGAAGTAGGTGACAAGACACTGCTATGGCTAAGGTGAGCCACATTAACCCTTAGGAGCCCCTGACCTGTGACTTGTCTCCCACTTCTGTGGCAGTGCCCTGTGCAGGAGTGGGCTTGCTAGTATTCAAAATGTGATATGCTCTGTGGCAACACATTTATTTAATATGAAAGTCCCCAAGTCCATAGGACAGGCATAGGGGCGTGGGGGATTTCCCATGTTCCCTGTCAGGTCTAATGTCAGGGTATCAACTTCACATTGTGGAAGATTCCATGCATTATCCACTACCAGCCTAGCCTTCATCCCTACTTGCCACTCATAGCTGAGCCCAGGCATCCTCGGGTTAGCTGGGTGAAAGCCTCCCCAACCATCCTGTCCTTTTCTGTCTAGATGGGCAGACAGAGCCCCGCAGGCAAGGGTGAGGGGCTCACCTCCCTCCAGGTAGGCATGAGGCACGTTGGCCTCCAGAAACATGGCCTCTCCTGGCTTCAGCATGAGCAGGTTGAGAAAGTAGATAGCAAAGCAGCCGATGTCCCCTGGGTACTGCTGGTGCAATCGAAGAAGGAGCTTTCCACAAATGTCATCCATGTTGTTCCCAGCTGACACTGATGGTCACAAAGTATCCACAGCACTTAAATGACAGCTGGTGGTGTTCTCAACTCCATGATGGCTAGGGGTTTTGCCTAGTGGATTCTGTCTTTCCTTGGCCCTCCATCCACCCAGCTCTTACCACACAGACAATGGCATGTCAGGTGCTGCACTGGCCTCTAGAAGGGCCAGAGTGTTGGCCTTCCAAGACAAAATCTCTCAACCTTGACACAACAAGCCCTGGATGAGACAGTTTTTTGTTGCAGGGGTGTCCTATGCATTGTTAGGTCCCTGTAGCATCCTCCACAAGATACCACCTGGACTCTGGCTGACTGCCAACATCTTGACTGAGAACCACAATTTTAGTTGTGGGTGATAAGCTCCCCATGAGCCTGGGATTTTCCCTAGTGCTGAAAGTTCCATTGTCTCGGGAAAGGCCTTAGCAGCCAAGTTAGTTCACAGGTGGGCATCTATCTGCGTCTATTCTTTTTTTTTTTTTTTTTTTCCCCCATAGGGTCTTGCTATGTAGTTCATGCTGGCCTTGAGCTCACTTTGTATACAGCTCGGGCTGGTCTCAAATTTATGCTCCTCCTACCCCAGCTTCCTGAGTGCTGGGATTACAAGTGTGTCCCACTATGCCAGGCTCTGCCTGTGTTCCATTATATTAGTTCCTCTGTTCAAGTCAACATGGCCACACCCATACACCTGTGGTCACTTTCTGAACTCAGTCAATGTTCCTTCACACAGGCTAGGACCTCAGGAGTGTGTAAGAAAGGCTGATGACTGGTAGCACCAGGGATCCATCCTCCAGAGCAGAGCTTTGTACCTTTCCTGCTCTTCAACCTCCCAATACAAGACTATTGATGAGAAGCAGCCAGCAAAGACATTGGAAGAGTCTTCTGGCCAGCCTATCTCCCCACCTGGAGAAAACTACCCCATAAGGCCTTGCTTCCCAAAGATGGGAAATGGCATGGCCAACAGGCCACCTAGGTTGGGCTCTTCTCAATGAGACACCTGCACAGAGGGGCTGAGAATCTTGTCCTGTGCCTCACATGGTGGAGGGTGAGGGGGGGTGGGGGGGCCCAGGGCACTGAACCTACCTTGCTGGGAGATGCGCTTCACCAACACATTGAGCTGCTCCACTACTGTCTTCTTCTCGCTCTGCATCAGGTGGGAGAAGCAGCTGCGCAGAGCTGAGGCCACTGTTTGTGGGTCCCTGTTCACACTCTGCCTCAGCTGTGTGGCCTCCTTGTCCCCAATTAGGAGCTGGAACTCGGGCACCTCTGCAAGAAGCCAGGCCAGGGCTATCTCAAGCATAATAGTGAACAGGAAGAGGCTTACCCAGCACTGTCCAAGGAAGGACCCAGACCACATTACACAAACATGAACCATGCCTGAGCCTGGCTCCTAAAACTATTGCATGAGCACAACCTTCAGGCCTTGTGATAAAACTTTCAGCCTCTGTCCTCTGTCACTTTGCCCTGGCCTAGGTCCCCAATACATCCCAAAGCCAGTACATGTGTTCTTAGTGTTCCATCCAACCTTACTCTTCAGAAAGGTCAGGATCTCCTCCACAGGCCGGAAGCCACATAAGCCCTGGAAGGAGGTGAGGGCAATAGCCATCTCTGGCTTGTGGTTAGCATCAGGGTAGTGCTGCGGGGCCTGGAGGTGGAGCTTCTCTGCCAGTTCCTGTGAATGGTGGGGTGCAGCTGTCACTTAGTGGGAACACCAAGGCCACTGGTTCCTGATTACCACCCTTCCTACTGCCCACCAACAGTGGCTTCAGAGCTCTGGCAAGGAACCAGGCAAAACATGATGCAGAAACTTGTGGTTTAGGCCAAATCTGGAGGAGAGCTGGGCAGGCCAAGAGATGTGGCCAGAGTATATAGCAACCCTCACCAGGGCTGAAAAGCTCTGATACTGACAAGCTGTGTGACTTTGGATAAATCCATCCCTTCACTGGACCTGACATTGCCTATCTAAAATAAGACGTTTGGAGAGATACTTGTTTGGGCTGGGCCTCAGGGGCTGGTACAAGAGAACTCTGCAGGGCTGAAGCTAAGGCCACAGATAGAGTGCTTCCCTTGGCTTGGAAGCCGAACTCTTCTGAAAGCCCAAAAGGAAGATGGCCTGTCATATTGACAGGCCTGCACAGGTAGAGGGGAGATCAGAAACAAATTTCCAGGGAGCTGGGGAGATGGCTCCGAGGCACAAGTGCCTGCTGGGCAAGTGCAAGGTCGTGAGTTTGAACCCCGGTCCCACAAAAAAAAAAAAAAAAAACAAGTTTCCAGGAAAAAGCACAGAGAAGCTGCCCTGGCAAAGGCTGGTCAGCTGCCCAGTGAGACTTGGCTACTACATGTGTCACCTGCATAGGGCCTTGCAGAGCTAAATTAGTCTTCAGACCCGAATTTAGATCTGAGCTAACGCTTGGTATGGGCGGGATAAAAGCAGCAGTATGAGTCATAGGAGGGCTGTGAAACAAGCCTGTGTCCACACTGCCTCTGAACCCCAAAATGACCCTGTACCTTATTGGGGTGTGCCTGGATGGATAGGGCTGTTTCCACTGAGAGCACTTTGAAGAGGAAGGGCAGCTTGCCATTAAAGGTATCTTTGACTTTTGAACCCAAGCAATCCTGGTTCTCAGCAATCCACTGGCCCAGAGTCTTCTGTGAGATGCAGTCATCAAGGATCTTGGCATCCCCCCGGGGATGTGCTCCCATCCATAGCTGCAGAGTGGAGGAAGAACCAGCACCATCAGTCACAGGACCCAAGATGTGCTGTGCTCCCACAGGGCAGTCAGGTCTGGGTATATATGCTCATACCACCAGGGACACAGATGACCTTAGATCCATGCCCCAGTCCAGGCTCTGCCTCCATTCAGCTCTAGAGCCTTCTGCTTAGTTATTTCCCTTCTCTAGCACAACTCTTCTTATCTATCAAGCAAGGAGAATGACTCCTGCACTGCCAAGGTCAGTGCAAAGCCATGATTCTCAAATGACTCTGTGAGGGATTAAAATTCATCTATTCCATTCTCAGACACATCTATTTCTAGGCTTTTTTTTTTTTTTCTTTTTAGGTTAAGTGAGTTTTTATTGGAAATAACAAGAGTAATAGCTACTGGATTTCTAAGAGGTCCTGAGAAGGTGGTCCTCTTCCTAGGCTTTAGCATTTTCTCCACTAAATAGGCAGAAGGAATTATCCTTTAGGTTAAAAAAGATGCAAAAGCTATTCTTTTTTTTTTTTTTTTTTTTTTTTGGTACCAGGGATTGAACGATTGAACTCAGGACTTTGAGCTTGCCAGGCAGGCACTTATTCCACTGAGCTATATCCCTGGTACCGCAAAAGCTACTCAAAGTAAAAAATGTAAAGTAAACTGGGCATGGTGACACTTATCTGTAATCCCTGCACTCAGGAGGCTGAGGCACGAGGATTGTTGTCAGTTCGAGATGGCAAAGTGAGCTTAAGGTCTGCCTGAACTAAGTAGTGAGACCCTGCCTCAAAAAGACAAAAAATAAAATAAATAAATAAAAGTAATCCCAGCACTCAGGAGGCTGAAGCAGGAAGATTTAGCCTGGGCTAAAATGTGACTTGAAGGCCAGCCTATAGTACAAGGCAAAACCTAAAAAAAAAAAACCCAAAAAAACCAGGTGCTGCTGAGAAAGGTATTGAGGAATACAATCATCATTCAGTCTGTAGACACACACAGATCAATCCGAAGAGCCAAGGGGGCATCCTGGTCCCTGCTGTACCCTCTTCCCAGCCCACCTCACCTCTGCATATGGCTCGTCCTCTGAGATACGAGCCTGTGGGTCACTGCTGGCCAGCAGCCGCGCTACTTCGCTGTTGGAGCCCCTCTTCCCCCAGGCATACTGCTGCACCACACAGGAAAGTGCGAACACTGAGAGACAAGACAGGTGTCAGTTCCTGGTCCCACTTCAGATCCCGCCCAAGAATCCGGATCTGCAGGTTGTGAGGTGAGATCCCTTTCTTCTGCAAGCCTCCCACAGGTGGGAACACCCCACAGATGGGGAATCTCACCTGCGTGCTGGGGTTCGCAGAAGGCGCAGGAGGAGCTCGCCCACTGCCCTCTGTGTCCACCGACCCACGCACAGCCAAGCGGGAGAAGGGGGACGAGGGGACTGGATAATCGCCGCCCGCACCTCAGGGTCTCTCCTCTGGTCCACCCACCCACCCACTCCTCTTCCTCGGAGCCGCAAGGCTATTTTCCCTGTCAGGTGAAATTGGTGTTACTGACCAGGACGCACCCACCAACCGTTCTCTGCCCCAGCGGAGAGCTCACCTCGAGGCCCAGCCATCCTAATAAATACCCTATCTGGCTGTCGACCTGGCTACCGGCACGTCGCTGTTCCCGGCAGCGCCCGCGGGTCGAGCGCAGGGTTTCTTGGGAAACGTAGTCCCTTCTATCGACTCACACCCGCTTCCCTCCAGTCCAGCTGCGACTATGACAGTCCTGGACCAGAAGGGTTTCCTGTTTAAGCTGCAGTAACTTTTCTGACTATGGATCATCATTCCTTCTGTGGTAGATTTTTACAGTTCCTCTAATGCATTTGGTATGACTGTCTCAAAGTAACCTGCAGCTTTCCTGACATCTCTTCTCTTTCTCTCCTGCTAAGAACTGTAGTCCTTTTCTGTTGTTTTTTAAAAAACTTCTGCTACCCATATCCACCACTTCCACCACCAGATCCATAACCACCACTATAGGGACTGCCAGAGTTTATTCCACCAAAACGGCCCCCCTGCATGGGTCCATAACTTGACTGCTGCTGTTCACTATAATTTCCAAAATCATTGTAGTTCCCACCACCACCATAGTTACCACCATCAAAATTTCCTTGTTCATTGTAACCATCAGATTCTCCTCCACCACCACCTTGGTTTCCATATCCTGGTCCACCACCACCATACCCTGCTCTATTACTGTAACCAGGACTACCGCCATAGTTTCCACCATCACCTCCAAATCCATTATATGCACCATAACTACCTCTGCTGCCACCTCCTCCACCACTGTAACTTCTTCCACCAAAGTTTCCACCACGGCCAAAATTCCCTCCACCACCTCCAAAGTTTCCTCCATGACCCATAAAGTTGCCAGATCCATCTCTATATCCTCTTTGTGATCCAGCAGACTGCATCTCTTGTTTAGAGAGGGCCTTTTTCACTTCACAATTATACCCATCAATAGTGTGGTATTTCTGAGTGAGCAGGATGTCAGGTTTCTGATCTGAAACTTTCCTTGTGGTAACAAGGGAAGAGCAGTGACCACCTGGCATGGAAACCATAGCAGGTTTAAAAATGGGCGATGTAGGGTCCAGCAGGATGGCTCAGTCGTCTAAAGCACCTGCAGGTGGCTGCAGGGACCACGGTTAGATCCCTGGCACCACATGCTGTGCCAGCCCTGCCCTCAGGGCAGGCTAAGCTGGCCATAAAAATAAATAAACAAACAAAAGTTCTGAAACAAGAAAAAAAAATGGGTGATGTAGGGGACTGGGGAGATAGCTCCGTGGCACAAGTGCCTGCCTGGCAAGTGCAAGGTCGTGAGTTTGAACCCTGGCCCCACAAAAAAAAAAAAAAAAAAGTGATGTGGAGAAAGGCAAGAAAATTTTTGTACAGAAATTTGTGCAGCGCCACACTGTTGAAAAGGGAGTCAAGCACAAGACTGGGCCAAATCTCCATAGTCTTTTTGTCTCTTTGGGCAGAAGACAGATCAGGCTGCTGGATTCTCTTACATAGATGCCAACAAGAACAAACGTATCACCTAGGTAGAGGATATATTGATAGAGTATTTGGAGAATCCCAAGAAGTACATCCCTGGAACAAAAATGGTCTTTGCTGGCATCAAGAAAAAGGGAGAGGGACTGGAGAGATGGCTCAGCAGTCTAAAGCACCTGCTTAGGCAAGCCTAAGCAACCACAGGAACCACAGTTTGATCCCCAGCACCACGTGCTGTACCAGCCCCAACCCCAGGGCAGGGAGAGCCAGCTGTAGCATAAATAAAGTTTTAAAAAAATTTAAAAAAGTAAGGGAGAAAGAGCAGACTTAATAGCTTACCTCAAAAAGGCTACTAATGAGTAATAGTCACTGCCTTATTTATTACAGAACAGAAATGTCTTATGGCTTTTATATGTGTACCATAATTTAATAGATCTCATACCCCAGAATTCAGATCATGAGTGGCTGACAGAAATTTTTTTTGCCTTTTTGAGACAGGGTCTCATTATGCAGTTGAGGCTGTCCTTGAGCTCACTTTTGTAGCCCAGGCTGGTCTCGAACTCAGACCAATCCTCCTGCCTCAGCCTCCTGAGTGCTGGGATTACAGGCGTGAGCCACCACGCCTGGCTGACAGAAATTTTTTTGACAGAATATCTTTGTTGGACAGTCCTGATTTATTTTTTTTTAATTTATTTATTTGCTACAGGGTCTCACTACACAGCTTGGACTTGTAGTGATCCTGGGATTACAGGTGTGTGCTACTGTGCTTGGTGTTCCATGACTGGCACAGCCAGCCCAGGAGACACAGTGTGGGGACCAGGGATTGAGCCTAGGTCCTTGTGCTTGCCAGGCAGGCACTTAGGCCGCTGAGCTACCTCCTATACCCTGTGATGTGTCCATTGTGCTCCTTGAGTTCATGAGCTTTCACCCACTGGCTTCCATTCTTCTTATAGATGTGAACTTCATGATTATTGGGACTAAGGGCAATCTGGGTACGGTCCCTGTTCCAGGCATGGCAGGTAATTGGCTCTAGTAAAAACTGATGTAGGGACATATTCTTAGTGTTTTCAAAGAATAGAAAC
>PVJA010027732.1:0-28328 GCA_004027025.1 Myocastor coypus | reverse complement strand
TACACATAGAAATACACACACATCATTAAGGAGAATGCTGTTTCACCATTTAAGGAGTAGAAAAGCCTATAGCCTGGCTTCAAGGATGATTCACAGAGTATACATGCTCAGTTTAAGATAAGAATAAGTGAGATGTCGAGGAATCATATGAATTATTTGACCTGCCTGGTCTGCTCATTTGGTCTCTCTGGAATTTCTCTGTATACCTAGTTCTCAGATTGCTTTTACGTTACATTAAATTTAGTCTGCACCAACTTCTCCCCTGGTGTGTGTGTGGGGAATGTGTCTTTACTTACACACAGTCATTTATCAAGCAGTAGAGCAACTTTGTCAAGGTCAGATAGCAAGATACTGTGCCAGGACTACACCTGGAAACTCCATCTTTACTTTTCCCACTGCTCCTCCTGTTACATCATTTCCTCTGCTTCCTGCTTTTGGGTCTCCCTCACATATCTCTTTCTGCTATATATGGTGACGATGAAAATTGCGTGTTGTCAAATTCAAGAAGCAATACTTTTTTTCCATTCTATGTGTTTGGTACAGGGTCTCACTACACAGCTCAGACTCAGGGATCCTTCTGTTTTCAGCCTTCCCAGTGCTAGGGTTACAGGCATGCACCACCATGCTGGGACTCTGTCGCTGGCTCAGTGCAGGTCCAGCACAGCATGCAGGACGAGGGACCAAACCCTGGTTCCTGCACTTTGCCAAGGCAAGTGTTTAGTCCACTGAGCTATCTTGCCAGCTCAGGAATACATTTTTGATCCTAATAGAAAGTCTGGTATAATTGGTGGCAGAAACCTGGCAAAATATTCTTGTGAGAGTCCACATACAGGTCCTGGCTGGATCTCATTTGGGCTACTGGTGCGTATGGTGGCACATGCCTACAACATCAGTGTCCTGGGCAATGGGCAGAAAGACTGCAAATTCCAGGCCAGACTGATCAGTGTAGTAATTTAGAGAAATATTGTCTCAATGAATGAATGAATGAATGAATGAATGAATGAATCAGTAAACTAAAGTTGTGAATGTCACTTAGTAGGAAAGCCCTTATTTGTTTGTTTACTTATTTATTTATTTTTATTTTAGGGGAGGGTCTCCAGGGTGTTCGGGGTCTCACTACTGGATGGGATTCATAGTGATCTGCCTGTATACAGCCTCTGAAGTGCTGGGGTCATAGCCACAAGCAATCTCAGTTGGCTCAGCATGCCCCAGAGGCTAGGCCAGCCCAGCAGGGCCAGCAATTACACCCCAGGCCGCTGTGCCTGCTTGCAGGCACTTCAATCCTCTGAGCTATTTGGCTGGCCCTTTTTGAAGGCCCTATGTTTAAATTTTTAGAACCAGAATGACCAAAACATTAGCTCCCTTTGGTGTGATTCTGGGGTGGCGCCTCACACCTTAAGGCTGGCGGGCTAAGGGAAGTAGTTCTCGGAGGTACTGTGAGTTATCAAGGGATAGTTTACAGAAAGCTAAGTGCCTTGTGGAATGCTTTGCTTAACTCACTTGTTCGGTTTTCTCCTCTCCTCCCTTCTTCCCTCCTCTGCTTCCCTTCTTCAGTATGAGCCGCACCGCCTACACTGTGGGAGCTCTGCTTCTCCTCTTGGGGACCCTGCTGCCAACTACTGAAGGGAAAAAGAAAGGGTCCCAAGGGGCCATCCCCCCTCCCGACAAGGCTCAGCACAACAACTCGGAGCAGACTCAGTCACCCCAGCAGCCCGGCTCCAGGAACCGGGGGCGAGGCCAAGGGCGGGGCACAGCCATGCCTGGCGAAGAGGTGCTGGAGTCCAGCCAGGAGGCCCTACACGTCACTGAACGCAAATACCTGAAGCGAGACTGGTGCAAGACCCAACCCCTGAAACAGACCATCCACGAGGAGGGCTGCAACAGCCGCACTATCATCAACCGCTTCTGCTACGGCCAGTGTAACTCTTTCTACATCCCCAGGCACATCCGGAAAGAGGAGGGCTCCTTTCAGTCCTGCTCCTTCTGCAAACCCAAGAAATTCACCACCATGATGGTCACGCTCAGTTGCCCGGAACTGCAGCCTCCCACCAAGAAGAAGAGGGTCACACGTGTGAAGCAGTGTCGTTGCATATCTATTGATTTGGATTGAAGGAACACACCCACTCTGTCCTGGGAACACAGCCCAGGGCAGCGAGAGCCAGACCCAAACACTCTGATTTCTACTCTGCTTAATAATAGAAGCCAGAAGAACCAACAATTGCCTCCTGGCAGGATTCTGCTTGTGCATAGTTGTGTGTGTGTGTGTGTGTGTGTGTGTGTGTGTGTGTGTATGTCTGTCTTCAGATATGAGAGGACACAGTCTCTAAGAGCTGGCACTCTGTTATACTTTGCTTCACAGCAGGAGGGTGGAACTGCCCACAGCAACCGTGTCCACACTCACAGAGACAAGGCTATGGTTGGATCTGTTCATATCCTTCCTGTGCCCTCCTGGGGACAGGATTTTCTTTCAGAATCAATGTCAATGGCACAGGCCACTCAGAGGGCAGGCGACCCGAGTTCCTGCTGCATTCAGTTCAGAAACGCTAAGGTGTGCCCACCTTCTCCCCTCCCCTTCCCCTCGTGGTCCATCCCTAGGTTCTCAGTGGTCATTCTGTCTCCTCCCAATTCTCCCAGGGTTCCTGCATTAATTTACTTGACGGTGGATGTGAAGTTTCCTTTTTGTGATGATCCTCTACACCAGGGGTGGGGGCTGAGATGTGATGAGGGACAAACAAGACAGACATGGGACACAGGCTATGTTTGGCCTACCTGAAGAGCAACTGGGGTCAGCAAAATCGAGTGGGCAAGATACAGAGAATTGTGAAGCAACTGCAAAGCGTAGTGGGAGCCAGCATCAGTGAAAGGATCTGCCGGATACTTAAAAGAACCCCAGCGAGTAGACAAAGCTGCCTCAAGTCCTTGAATTTAGCTATCACTGTGATCTCACAAAGAACTGTAACCCAGCACTAATTTTAAAACTGAAACACTGACCTCTCCTATTTTTAGATCCAAGTAATGAATAAACCAAAAGAGCTGCTCCTCTCCACAGAGATAAGAAAGAAACAAGAACCTCATGAGCTGAGGTCCTAGGGTCTTTTTCTTGGTTATAATCACCTTATTCTCAGTTGATTATTTCTGCATAACTCTTCTGAGAGCTACAACCACGTATCATAAAACATTTTGCTGAGTGCACCGGACAGTAAAGGCTAGTCTGAGTGGCGAGATTCACCTCACCCATTTTAGCTGGAAGTTTATTTGGGTCTCTTTGCTTTAGTTATTGCTAGACTGATCCCTAAAAAAGAGTGAGTTAGGAAGTAGTGGGAATTTCATCTCACTAAGTAACGGCTAGCTCTTAAATTGTGGAGTAAAATATGCAGATGTGATCTCCCTTTCTCCCTTTGCTCTTTGAGGGTCTGTAGGGAAATTCTAGTGCCAACACAGAGCGCTGGGTATGTTAGCTGTCCATATTGATCCGAGGGTATCCAACTGACATTGCAACTATTCCACACAAATTGAAGGTCCTCTGATTAAACTTGGGCTGCTTGTTGTCCCTACTGAGAATTTGTCTAATAGCCAAAGTGCAGGGTGAATAAACCTTATTGTACTCCAGATTTGGCTAAACCCTTCTCTTTAAGCCTGAAGCTCTATATGTAAATTCTAGGTGTAAATGCTTTGAACACTTTTTTTTTTTTTTTTTTTTTTGCCTTCATCTTCTCAGCATCACTAGCCAAGTCATGGGTCACTTGGAAAACAAATGTCCCAGATCTAGACTTCATTTGTCCATCAATGCTCCAGCTTTCAAAGAACCATTGCAGTTGCTCTCTTTCTTTTTGTCTTTGTTTTGGTCTAGTGTTCTCCCATCTGACAACTAAACAGGAACCATGCTTAAGATGGAAGTTATCAAACAACCCAAGTGGCTCTGTTTTAAAAAGTTTTAAATTCACTACTGAGGATTCTATAGGTGAGTTTGTGAAACACACAGGCTGAGCACTTTGAATACACTGTATGATCCTGCCTGAATCTTTGTATCACCCACATCCTCCAGCAACAAAGCACAGGATGAATTTAAGCATACAAATGTGAAGCCAGACTTTTGAGGGGCAGGGAGAGGGAGAGAAAGGAGAAGCTGAAGAAATAAAAACCACACCAAGAGGGAAAATGGCATTCAGAATCATCAATACTGAGTTGGCCTTCTTTTAATTCTGCCACCAGTATGCAGCTCTCTTCAAGAGAGGTGGTGAAAGCTGGCAGGACCAATCTTCTTTTAGAAGCTTGTACCATGGTTGTGCATTAGGTCAGATTGGCTCGAAGGGTAAAGAATTGCTATGAAATTACCTTCACTGGAATAATCAGTAGCATAAAAATCTCGAAAACATAGCACCAGCCAAAGAGGGAAATGTCTGCTTTTCTTACTGTACCTATTTTAAGACCAGTGCAAGGGTGGTGTGTCTTTGGATACTAACTAAAAATGCCATACTGTTGCTTCCTTTACTGGAGTCACTGATGAGGTAATAGAAAGCCTATGTTTTCATTATTATGGTAGAATTTTTTAATGGCAGGATACATGTGATCGTGTCCTTAACTATTAAAATAATGCCAAACACCCAATATTTTTTCTAGGATGTACACTTTGTTTTTGGCATTAAAAGAGAAAAACACATCCTGTAATCTATAAGTAATCTTTTGTTACTATAGTGATTCAAAGTTAAAAGTTGTAATGAAAAATCTGGAGGAAAGGATAATTTCCACTGTGTGGAATGTGAATAGTTAAAAGTTATGGTTATTTAATGTAATTATTAATTCGAATCCTTTGGTCACTGTGATTTCAACCATTTTTTTCTTGCTATATATTACTTCTTCTGAAGTGGACAAAGAAGAAGCTGGCACATTGCATCTTGGAGACTTTGGTTGGGTCAGAGGGAATCGCAGTCGCGACACATACAGAGTTGTGTTGGAGTGAAGAACTCAACATTTGTTTCTTTTAGTTGAGTGTTCCTTAGAAGTCCACATTTTAAAACAATGCTAAGAAAGACTTTAAGTGTTATTTTGGGAGACTTATGGCACATGTATAAGGAGCAGATGGTGGTGGCTAGTTCTCAAATAGAGTCCTGTAAGGTGGAAAAAGTGAAAATGGATGGACAGACTTTGCTATGTGACCAGTTGATGCCTACGAGTGAAAGTAGTTCTATTGATTTGCCATTCCTCAAGATATTTGATATCATCCGCATTATGTGTTATATTTGCTTTAATCATTTAAAAAGAACAAAAAATTATATACACTATGCTCTAAACACTTTGTTTCCTATGAAGGTTAACGGGGATTTAATACTTTCGTAAAAGCTAATTTGGCATAAAGTTTTATGAATCTGTAACTACAATTTAATTTCACCCAATAACATTTGTATAACCTTTGCCAAAGAGCTACTAATAAATTAAGCCTCTTCGTTACGTGTGTTTCTGCTTTATCTTGCGGGGAGGGAAGTAGAAGTGAGATCCTGTTAGATTTTAACAGGATAGCTCTGGTTGTGGCAATTAGAGGCAGGGCAATGCGGTCTGTACTGGAAGGACCAGCAGCTGCCCAGGGTACAGCTGGAAGGAAGAGCTGGAGGGAGCGAGCAGGGAATACTTGGTCTGAGATGGTGAACTGAGCATCCTTGGAAACCTTTTAAACCTGCTAGACATCATTTCAGAAGAATTGTTTTCCCTACTATACAATTAAAAAGCAGTGGATTTTTGATCTCTATTCCCACTTGGCCACACAATGTTACAAAGTATGGGCGCTCTGGCAAGAAAACCCAGCAGCTGTGTGTGAATTGCTCATTAGCACAATGTGCTAGGGTTTACCTTGACTTACTTTTCATGTAATTCTCAGAATAATTTAGTGAAGTAGATACCATTATTATCACTATTAGGAAGCAATGATTTCAGTTGGCTTATGCAGAACCTGGGCCACTATGTACTATGGAAAAGTGTAAGATTTTTCAACTTGTATTGGTTTGTTCCTTTAAGGACAGAGAACATTGCACACAATAGAATAGTACCCTGCAACAGAGTAGGATAAATTTGAGTCATTTGTAACAAAACGGTTGCACACTGAGTCCATTATGTTAAGTGAAATAAATCAGACAAGCTTGAATATCATATTGTTTCTCTCATATGATAAAAGGAAACTATAAATCATTTAAAGATCAAAGCAAAGCACAGATAATAGGAAACATGGAGATATATCTTTTGCAAATAAAATGGGGATTCGGAGATGGATAGAAAGGGTAGGGAAGAGAGAGGAAGGGCAGAGGAAAGGAAAATAAAAAGAATTAAGATGTTTTATGTACGAATACCAACTTCCACAATGAAAATAACATATGGCAAATGTGTACTCAAAATGATAGACAATAGACCTGTAGCCACAGATTAGACCACTGAGTATTCACATCAAATGACTAGGGCTGGAAACCTTCTCCAAGGTGTTCCACTTAGCTGTTTGTTTATCCTATGGCGGTCCCCAAATGATAACCACTAACCGAGACACCCAAAAGACAGCTACCTCTAATTATTTCAGGAAGTTTTTTCACACTGAGGAAATTTCAATTGGATCAATGAATATTCTTTCAGTTGGACTCTCTAGCCTGTCAAATAGGTTAAATACGGCAATTCTTAGAGATAGGAGTCTGAGAGAACTCCAGTCCCATCTGCACCAGGTGCCATCAGACTGCTGGCTCCCACAACTTGTGGGGCATTGGTTCACCTATGCTTTAGAGACAAAGACGGGTCCCAGTGTCCCAGTGCTCATTATTTTTACAACTATTCAATCTTTTCCTTAAGTAATTCCTCCTGAAATTTGTCCTTGTATTGCTATAGGCAGAATTCAAAAGGGAAGGCTGAATTTATTTTTACCAAGATCTCAATAAGTTTACAGAAAGAGTTTTCAAAGTTAGGTCTTGACTCACAATTTTTCTCCATGCCACCTTCCTACATGCCTGCTCAGTTTAGTTCAGTACTTGAGGCTGGGTACCTGCTCTGTCAAGTCACACTTGCCTTTTGGTCCTTAATCAAATGTTGCTTGCTGGGTCTAGGTTTTTTGTGGCCATTTTCCCTTTGTTATTTTCCTCCATTTCTCCCAGTTTAAGGAGGCCATAAGAAAAAGGGAAGTGGCAAAAAGGCTTTGTCTGAAGGTTTCTTGAGCTTGCACTCCTAGGCTCAAATAATCTAGCCTTAATCTCCCAAGGGTCTGGGACTCCAGGTGCATGCCACTACACGATGCCTCACAAAGAAGCCATTTCTAAGTAACTAAAGGAATGTAGGAGGATATGCCTACTTGTGAATACTGAAGAGATAGGAATTATAGAAAAGAGCCAAGCAGAAATTGTAGTCAATGAACTTTTTTTTTTTTTTTTTTGTCTTTTTGAGACAGGGTCTCACTAGGCAGTTCAGGCTGGCCTTGAGCTCACTTTTGTAGCCTAGGCTGGTCTCGAACCTGCGCCAGTCCTCCTGCCTCAGCCTCCTGAGTGCTGGGATTACAGCCGTGAGCCACCACGCCCGGCTTTATAGATTTTTTTGTTTTGTTTTGTTTTGTTTTGAATGAACTTTGAAATATAAAATCTAAAAAAAAATCATGTGCCAAACCTCAAGGATCAATTTGACCAAGTAGAAGATTGATCAGCTGAAAGAGAGAGGGAAGAAAAGACTGTAGCTATGTGAGTGAGTGTGTGTGGGGGGGGGTGCAAGGGAGCACTACTGAAGTGAGAAGGGAGCAGACAGGGCTGCTGAACTCATAGAGATGAAATTATAAAGGAATATTATTATGGACCATGTAGCAACATAATAGATGAAATAGACAAATTCTTAGTGTAACAGAGATTTGGGGTTTTATTGTCTGCTATTTGATACTGACATAATTTAAGCCTCATCTCCCCATCCCCCTCCCCCCCCCACACTTTCTTTCTCATGTACAGGCAACTTTTAAGGAAGCCCAGATTACTTCACGTGGCACTGATGGAGTAGTTAAATCATGCAAGCCCTTGCTTACGTGGTGTCTTAGTTACTTTTCTCTCCTTGCTGGGACAAATACCCAACACCCAATATATAGGCAGGAAAGGTTTATTTACCTCATAGTTACTGGAGCTTTCAGTCCATATTCAGCTGGCCCAAAGCTGAGTGGAACAGAGCAGAGAGCATCCAGTTCCTGGCAGTGGAACAGCACCACAGTGGTGGCAGAGGCAGGCAATCAATCAGGGCAGCAGAGCAACAGTGCTAGTCTGTCTCTCTGTCTCTCTTTATATTATATTCAGGCTCTTCACCTCAGCCTACCTGCCTTAGGCCACATCCATAGTCTCAGCAGTACTTAAAACACCTAGGGATCATGGATCAAGTCTCAAACTTCTGATCAGTACTAAATCACATAATCCCATTGTGTCATGCATCAAGTCTCAATCTATAGAAGTCCTCGCCCCATGACTGCATGAGGCTTTGGGGGGGACAATTAGACATAAGCCATAACATTCCACCCCTGGACCCCCAAAGTCTCATACATATCCCTTTGTACAAAGGACATTTTAGTCCATCTCGAAGAGTTGCCAAAGTCCCAAAAGTTTCAGCATTGCTGAAAAGTCCAAATCCCAAGTCTCCTCCAAGATCTAAGGCCAACTCTAAACTGTGAGCCCCTGTACAATAGAAGAGTTAAGCATATCCAACATTCAAAGGCATAAGATAAACATTAGCATTCCAAAAGTTGCAAACAGCAGGATAATACAAAACACTGGAACCAACACATGTCCAAAATCCAGCAGGGTAAACATTAAATGCCATAGTTCCAACTGGAGCATTCAAAACAGTCTGTACTGCACTGTGAGCTCAGTGCAGCTCCGTCCCTACAGCACTCTTGGTGGTACTATGCATGGCTTCTCTCTTAGGCCGGCCTTGCTCCCTCTTTGCACAATGCATGTTCCTGGCTTTTCCAAACTTCTGAGGTTTCCACTGAACAGGCTTCTCACACACAGCTTTACACACTTCCCTCTCAGAGGCACACTGCCTGGCCTCTCAGGCCTTTTTCTGAAATTGAGGTGGAGACCTTCTTAACCTCAGAATTCCTGCATTCTGCATACACCTGTGAGCTAAATAAACCTTTCCTTGACAAGGGTTACTGCTAGCTAAAGCAGTAGCCAGGCTTCCTTCTCTCTTGGCTGTAGGGGCTGAGGGCCTAGATCACTGAGCATTCTGACCCTGATTCTGAGAAATAAATTCTCCATGCCTGCACCATTTTGGAACCTAGTTTGGCTGCTGCCGCCATTCTGGTACTTGGGTCTCTGCAGCTTTCTTCTCAAGGCAAAATCTCTCTACCTTGCAATTTTGAGGCTGCAAAAGGTGGAGAGTTGTCACCTCTTGTGATGCCTTCAGGCCACTTTTTTGATTCTCTGGTTTCTTGCCAGCAGTGGAAATGCTCTCAGCTCCATCTTTGCAGTCCAAAGCTTTCCTGGTGTTTCCTTTCTGGCCAAACTGACATTTTAAATCATCCTGCTTGTCTCTTTGCTCTTGATTTTCAACATAAATCTGCCTAAAAGCCAGCAATAACAGCCATGCCACTGCCTCAACAGTTCGTTGTTTTGAAATATCTCTTGAAAGGTTAATCAGTCCACCATGCTTAATCCCCGTCTTAGGCAAAGTCTCTGGGCATGAGCAAAATTCTGACAGACTTTCAGCCAATGCATAGCACAGATCACCTGGAGTCCATTCACCAATGCTGTCCTTTTTTCCAGCAGAAACCTCCTCAGCCTGGTCTTTATAGCCAGGCCTTCTGTTAGTCTTCTGGTCTGAGTTTTGACCAGAATCTCCCCTACAGAACAGTTGAAGTTTTCCAGCTCTTCACAAGTAGACAACCTCTCCAAACCATTCCATCTGTGCTGTTAAGCCGTTCTTTATACCCAGGCTTCAAGCAAGTCTTCTGGTCTGAGCTCCCACCAGAATCTCCCATACAGAACAGTTGAAGCTTTTCCAGTGCTTCACTTGTAGGTGACATCTCTGAACCTTTCCTATCTCTTCCTGTAAGCCATTCCTGAAAGCTTGTAATCCACATTGTCAGGTATAGCCACAGCAATGACCCCACTCTTGATACCAAATTCTGTCTTAGTTACTTTTTACTTGTTTCTGGGACAAATACCCGACACTCAAAATGAAAGAAGGAAAGGTTTATTTAGCTCACAGTTTGTGGAGGTTTCAGTCCACATTTGGCTGGCCCAAGGCTGAGTGGAACAGAGCAGAGAGCACCCAATTCATGGTGGTGGAACAGCAACAAAATGGTGGCAGAGGCAGCCAATCAATCAGGGCAGCAGAGCAACAGTGCTAGTCTGTCTCTCTTTATATTACATTCAGGCTCTCTGCCTCAGCTTGTCCACCTTAGGCTACACTCATAATCCCAGAAGTACTTAAAACACATAATCCCAGGGATCATGGATCAAGTCTCAAACTCTAGATCAGTACTAAATCACATTATCCCAGTGGAGCATGCATCAGGTCTCAATCTATAGAAGTCCCTGCCCTATGACTGCATGAGGCTTTGTGAGTACAACTAGACATAAACCATAACATGTGGGGAATCATGTCCTAAGCCTCCTAGTTCTCTTTCTTTGCTCTCTCAATCTATTTTCAGATCAGGCCAACAGTTATTCTCTGCCTTCTGCAACAAGCCTCACTATGTGAATAAAAATTATTTTGGGGCATGTAGCAGCAACAGTTTGAATGTCTGAATCAAATTTGGATTTGGGCCCATATTATTGATGCAGGCATGCACAACTTCTTTAAATTCTGAAGTTACCAAAAGTGACTTAAAACCATAAATATCTTAATAGCAGTGTCATAAGTTAAAGATATTCAATCAGAAATTTAAAAAATCTCTCTAAGATAAAGCCCAAAGGAGGATATTTTCACTGGTTTTATAAATATTTAAAGTTTATATAAATTCATCACTAACTCTTTCCCCCCCACAAATAAAGGACGAGCTAACACTATACTTCGTGCTGTGAGATCAGTATTACCCTGATGCTAAACCCAGACAGATACATCACAAAATAGAACTACTGGTAACATTTTTTATGAATATAGATGAAAACATCCTCAACAAAATGTCTACTGATGTAACTATCTGTAGGTTAAGAAACAGAAATTATCGTCTTTCTCGTCTCTCTTTATGACCTCTCTCCCTGTCAACACTTTGCTGTGTGATAGTAGTTCTTATAGTTACATCAACACAGCAAATATCCCTATCTCCAACTCAGCAGTTTGATTTATCTGAGAAACAATGAAGGTTTTGATTAAGGAAGCCCAAGCTCTACCTATAACAGAGATGAAGATTACCAGTACCCATTTGTTGTTACACTTACTAGTTTATTGAGCAGAGGTCAAATAATGCATAACAGGGCAGGTAATACCAGCCAGGTTGTGGATTAGGAAACCCTTCATTTTCTTTCCTCCCATAAAAACACCAATTAGTGTGTAAAAATCATGAACAAATTCCTCTGTGACAAATTTAACAACTCATGAAAATGTCTTGAGTCACAAGTAAATGCAAAAGCCATACTTGGGGTAACCTGTGACACCGTCACGCCATAGCCTCTGCACCAGCACGGCCATGTAGTCAGAAAGAGACTGTCTAGGTTCCAGCTTCTTCCAGAGAAGAAAAGAGGTCAATTCCCATGTCTAGTACCACAGATTTTCTGAGAAGGATTCTTAGAGGAATAGCTCTCGACTTGTGGATCTAGGTCTGTGGTACCTCTGGCAAATCCAGTCACCTGTGTGATGATGATGATGATAGCAGCTGGGCTGGCAGATGCTGTGTATCTTTTTCTCTGCTCAGTGAAGACCATGCAGATGAAAAAGTCTACCTCTCAGCTTCCCTCTGGAAAGGAAAAGAGTTAGTTCATGTGTGTAACACCCTTACTTTTTCATAGGCTCCCAAATAGTGATCTTGCTCTTGTCTTAGAGCTGTGACAGGTCCAGGGATGATGACTTAGGATGCTAAATGTCATAGAACTTGTGGTGGATGACCTAATGATCAACTTGTAACACCCAGCTAAACTGAGTCAATGTGTCTGGGTGTGAAGGGCCCACCTGAGGATTGGTTCCAGAGGCATGGAAGCAGACTGGAGGGAAAGATGGTGTGTTGTTGATTCTCCTAGAGAAGTGTGATATGCTGATTTTCCTGATAGGAACTCAGCTGTTGTCTTTGTTGGAGGAGCTCAGATCTCGCTGTACTGTGTATGCCTGTGTTTCTCTCCAAGGGAGCTCAGGTTCTTACTTCTAGCATCACTCCCTGGTTCCAGTGCAATCCCCCAGCCTGCCGACACAGATGCCTTTTCCTGATAGTACCTTGGCACAGACTTGCAGGAGACACTGTCCTGGCCCTAAGCCTCCAGCTGGACTTAGGAAGGACATTGGCCTGGGCTCTAGGTCTTCAGCTGGACTCGTGCATGACGTTTCCTTGAGATCCATTTCCTCACCTGGCTTCTTGGGGCTCCTTTGTGTGCACAAATTTCTTATGTTCCTCTCTTCTGAATTTCACTTTTGGGATGAAAATGATAAAATACTCTTATGTATTATCTATTCAGTATTAAATCCACTGCCTAGTAAACCTTGACCCTGATTCTACTGATTTACAGAGCCTAACCTCTTTCTGGCTTAGCATGGGGTTAGGAGACAAAAACGACAGCAGTCAGCTTCTCCTTTGGGAAAGAATAATTTTTCTAGGCTTCCCGGCTTCTTAACTGGGATCTTCTCCTACACAAGACCAGCCAAAGAAGATGGAGGAAGGTGCTTGGTTTTAATGTACAAATACTCAAGGAAAATTGAGTTATAATCAAGACATTATAAACCTGATATAGAATAATATAAATCTCCAGAGACTAACCCTAGCACGATGAATTTATATTATTTACTTGGTGGAGAACTTAAGATTTAATACCCACTGGAGTCAAGAGAACAACACATGAACAATACAGTCCAATTCACAGAAGTGGACTGCCAGAAGTACTTCAGAAAGTGACAACTAAGTGATTAAGTACTTAAGTGTATAAGCACCTACATACATAAAGCAAACATATATAGCACTAAGGATGGAGCATACAGCATACACTAATGAAAGGAAACTTCCAAGCAGAAGATCAGCAAGGAAATAGAGCGCATAATAGTATAGACCTAATAGACCCAGCAGGCACAGAAGGAACATTCCACTTGATAAAATATACTATTTCTTTCAAGTACATACAAACCTTTCTCAGGATAGATTACACATTTAATTTATAAGACATGATAAATCTTAATATGTTTAACAAGATGGAAATGAAGTAGAGTATCTCTCCTGATGAAAGCGGAGTACAGCTACAAAAAAAAAAAAAAAATCAGAAGAAAAACTGACAAATATGTGGAGACTAAATAACATATTTTCACAACCATTGTGACAAAAGTTTATGAGGTAGCCCCATCCAGTATTACTTAGCTTGCCAAATAAACATCATTGCATTTTGGGGTACACCTATCTCCTGGAGTTGGTTTCCAAGTTCTCATCTCAATCAAAGATTAGTGTAGGCCTGTCTGATAGCTCAGTGGACTAAAGTGCCTGCTTAGACAGGGCACAGCAGCCGGGATTTGATCCCTGCCCTGCCGTACCAGCCCTACCTCAGGGGCATGCTGAGCTGGCCATTGAGACTGGACGTGGGGGCACCCCTGTACTCCCAGCACTTGGGAGGCTGAAAACAGGAGAATCACTACAGGCCCTATCTGCATAGTGAGACTCTGCAGATCCTATAGGCCCTGTCCTAAATACAGAAGAAAAAGAAAAATCAAAGATTAGTGTGAAACAAAAAATAGTGAAAAAGATTATTTGGAAAAGCAAAGGTGAAGGATGAAGGAGAAGCTAGCTCTGCAGAACAAACTTAGGCTGAATAAATGCAGAGAAAACCTACATTCTGGAGGACACAGGCAGTCTACCATGAGGAAAGCCATGCTGTGAGCCCTTTCCATCATCAGTGCCCTTTTATGCTGTCCACATCTCTTGGGAAACCTTTATGAACTTCCACATACAGGGTCCTGAAGGTTGTGCTCTTTAGATCCTGGGATCCCCCCATCTCTCTTCCCAGTCAGTCTAAGTCATACTTTGTCTCCTATCTCAAAAGAAAGAATCCAAAAGGAAGTTATAAAATATCTTAATTCCAGTGAAGTTATGCTATAGTGTTTAATGATGCATGAGAAGAATATAACAGATGAGAAAGTCTTTCTAAACACATCAGTAGCTAAACCTCGTTTATATTATACAAAGCCAAAGCAGTGCATTACAAAGGTTAAATAAAAGAGATAAATAGAAATGATTTCAGGGCTCCAGGAGGATCAAAGCCCTCTCACAGAATTCAAGATTCTCTTGGACCTAAGACAAAGTCCTTTTTTGAGAGAGCTGTATTTATTTAGCTATCAAAAAAAAGGGAGTGGAATACTTAAGAATGGTGGGAACTGCCTCAGGACTTTTCCAAGTAAGATATTAAGTTAATCCACCAATAGTGAGATGCCTAAAGTTATATAGCATTTATCTGGTTAAGGTTGAAACCAAGTGTCTTTGTCTTAGTTACTTTTCACTCATTGCTGGGACAAATACCTGACACTCAAAATAAAGGAAGGAAAGGTTTATTTAGCTCACAGTTTGTGGAAGTTTCAGTCCATATTCGGCTGGCCCAAGGCTGAGTGGAGCAGGGCAGAAAGCATCCAGTTCATGGTGGCAGAACAACAGCAAAATGGTGGCAGAAGCAGCCAACCAAACAGGGCAGCAGAGCAACAGCCACAGCTCAAGTCTATCTCTCTGTCTCTCTTTATATTACATTCAGGCTCTCCACCTTAGCATATCCGTCCTAGACCACACACACATAGTCTTAGCCTTACTCAGACTGATAATCCCATCAGTACTAAAATACAATTCCAGGAATCACGAATCAAGTCTCAATCTATAGAATCCATGCCCC
The DNA here is from genome assembly GCA_004027025.1 of Myocastor coypus. NCBI lineage: Eukaryota > Metazoa > Chordata > Mammalia > Rodentia > Myocastoridae > Myocastor > Myocastor coypus. Next base: position 13,335 of record PVJA010027732.1, on the reverse strand, counting down.
ATGATTGCATGAGGCTTTGGGGGGACAACTAGACATAAACCATAACAACTGTGACCTTGTGTTATCTTCTGGGGCTTTATGGCTCCATCTTCCATTATAGATCTCAGTAAGGACTGGAAGTGCCAACTTAGAAAGGTTCATTTAATGAGTCCACATCCAATCTCCAGACAATGAACCTGGGCTTTGCACAGACTCACAAATAAACATGGGAGCCAACTGGTTATTTTAAGTCCCACTCAAAGCTGCTTTGTTGTGCTCTCCATCAATAAAGAACTGTGACATGTGAATAGTTATTTAAAAGACAAAGAAATGCTCAATTTTTGAGCTTAATTGCCTTTCAGATAGTTCATCTCATATGTATTAATACTCACTCTTTAAATATAATAATTTATTTATATATATATATATATATATATATATATCACAGTGATAATGATACAAAATGGTTAACTATGAGGAGATATATTATTTTTGTTACCTTATGTCTCTTTTTGAAATTTCTTTTAAAGCTATCCTTCCTCTATTCCATGTGGTGCCACTGAGGCTATTTCATCACCATATCTTTTATTCCTGGCCCCTTTCTAGACATAGGGGTAACATGGAACCTCATTGGTAAATTATTCCACTTGCTTAACACAACTGGTTTTAGAAATAGGTTTAAGACTATTAGTCCATAAGAATCTTCTTGAAGGTTTAGACATAGAGACTTGGAACCAGAGAACCTTTTTCTTCTTTTAGGATCACAAGTCCATTGGCCAAAATTTGCTAATAGCCATGGTTCTCAGGCCTAAGGCTGAAACTGACTGAAGAATGCATAGGAAAGCAGTGCCACGAAATGGAGAGACTATCTGCCTCAGTTATTTTTCTCTTGTTGTTGGGATAAATACCTAGCATTCAAAATGAAGGAAGGAAAGGTTTATTTAGCTCATAGTTGCTGGAGGTTCCCATCCATGCTCAACTGGCTCCAAGGCAGAGAGCAAACGTTCACGGCTGTGGCAAAGAACAGAGAACAAAGCCAGTGGCAGCAGTTCAGGCAGCTAGTCTCTTCTCCCTACTCACGTTGTAATGCAAATTATCTGTCCCAGGACAGGTGCAGCACCTACATCCACAATAATCAGTTACAAACTACGGAAGCTGCCCCATGACTGCATGAGGCTTTGCGGGGACATCTATATACCACCCATAACAGGATCTTAATAAAATATTATTTTTTTCATGGATTGATCTATGCTTGAAGCCAGGCCAACCTCTGAATCATCTTGTATTTGTTACCTATTATTCTATAACAAATCATGCCAAAATGCAGTAGATTAAAACAACAAACATTTATTATCTCATATTATCTGATAGGGATCTGGGAATGACTGAAATGGTAGACCCAGTTCAAAATCCCTCAGGAGATTATTCAAGATATCTGCAAGGACAGTGGTCATCCACAGGCTTGGCTGAGGTGGGGTAATCCACTCCCTACCCAGCCCGAGAACATGGCACTGCCTGAAGCCTCAGTTCCACACTGTGCCTGTCTCTCTTCTGAACACAAGAACAACCAGCTTCCCCCACAGTGAATAATCCAAGAGAAAGTAAGAAAGAAGGCTCAGCACCTTTCATAACTTATTCTAGAGTAACTTTGTTTATAAAAATATTCTTCTTTTTTTTGCCAGGAACAGATTCATTCACTTGTAAAGTTAATTGTCATATGCACTGATTTACCACCCAACTGATAGGCCCAAAATCACACAAGACAACTACACTAAATGAATGTACACTTTTAGATACATTGGATATACTAAATTACAATAACTTTCTTCTCTTTTTTGTTATGTACTTTTCATATTTTATTTTTTGAGTTTCATTATGTGGAGCACAAAAAAACCTGGAATCTTTATGCCACTGGAAAGGTATTCACAGTTAATGGTAAGATGATCCAGGAATGTACTTTGGGGCAAACTGAGAAGGCTTGAGTGACACAGCTCTGCTTGCCACCTCAGACTGCACTGCTCTCTCTTCCACTTGATTCACATACTAGGACCCAAGGATCTCACCCCAACCACCTTGTAAGCGTCCATTTTTGCTGTGCCTATGATGGAGACCGAATTTGAAAGAGGAAGAAACTGTAATGCTTCCCAGACATACTACAAAGGAAATATAAGTCATCAGAGAGTAGGATCTGGATTGGAGCCAGGATAACTCAACTCTTCTTGGAGAAGGTGCCATGGGATCTATAGTGATGGCAGGTGATTGGAAAAGTGGGTCGTCTCCGCTTTATGTCTTGTCTGAAAGATGATAACCATGATAGTAAATTTAGTGCCACATTCTTTACAGTGCACTCATCTGACCCCTAGAACAAACTCATAAACCATAACGGGGTCCATAGTGCTTCCAACTACTAGCCATTCATTTCTACTCTTCACTTTTTGTCTTCAACCAAAAATCAGCCTTATTATTACTTCTGCAGGGCTAGGAGGACATAGGAGTATAAAAAGCTCCATATTTTAGAAATTCAAATGAGTTATATGTTTATTAAAGTAAAGTCAAGGCTCCCCAATATGGAAAGACAAAATGTTTGGTATCGTATGTTTCATGAATATACAGACATAGCATAATGCGTGTTTGGTAAGAGGGATCCTGAAGCTTTTCAGAAACCTAAATTATTTGGGGTTATGAACACCCAAATTAAAAAAAAATAATAAAAGCATTGCTTTTTTCTTTTAGAAACTAGTACTTAAGACATGTGCAATCTGATTCTCTGGATTTTTGAGAGCCAAAGGACATCCAGAAGATTTGTTTTGGGGGGGTGGCACTGAGCTCCAGTGAGAAGCTAAAGGTGTCAAGGAAAAAAAAAGAAACAAAATAGAAGTGGTCTTACAGATATGCTATCTGAGTGTCTTGCTTTCATCTTCACATTGAAAAATTGTTATTCCAGTTATTGCAAGCAAGCCTAGGAGGGCTATTTCTTCCTTACTAGTCTCTATATTTTAAGTTGATCTCCTCTCTAGGCTCTAAATATTAGGCAGATTCATAATAAATTCTCACTTCCAGTGTTTACTCATGATTTGAGAGAATTAGGAAAACTAAAGAGCTGTTGAAGATACATTAGATTTTTTAAAAACTCAACTGTTGCTGCCTCTAGGAACTAAAGACCCTCAACTATCTTCCCCTCTGTAAGCTGCCATTTATTTGGTCATATGAAAATCTTCTCCACTGAATCTGACTTTTCATTCAAAATTCTTTATGTTCATGGATGGTAATCTTTTATTAATGGCATACTTATCAAAAATCATACTCTTGGAAATTCATGGAAAAAATCTTACACTTGGAGATTATTAGACTAGGATCATGACAAATTTCTTGGTTATTTTTAACAAAACTTTTGATTGAAAAGAATTTTTCACCAGGGAATATTGGGGTAGGAGAGAATAAGTAAGGAGATGCAAGACTGAGGGACTTAGTGAAGTCAGGAAATTTTGGTTCGTTTTATAAGTTTTCAGAAGGCCCTTACACAGGAAGAGACCCAAAGTCAGGAAAGAAGCACAGTGAAGTGGAAATGTATGTGTGAGGCCTAGGAAAACAAACCAACGCAGGAATCCTTCAGTAGAGGAGACTGAGTGAATCATGCCAGGACCTTCAGGTGATATCTGAACTGCAGAATCTATATGGCTACCATCTGAATTCGCTGTAGACTATATTTCTTCTGTATTATGCTTTGCATCTGAATTTCTCCCCAAATTCTCATGTTCAGAGGTGGGTCCTGAATAGAGCAGGTGAGTCAATGGCCTGTGACCTAGTAAAGCTTCTCCTTTGTCCTGACTCCCAACCCCTGTTTTCCAGATGCCATGTGGTAAGTGGGCAGCCTTCTTGGGCCATCCCTTCCACTGTATCATTTCGGGCTTAGAAACAGACAGCCATGGACTGAACTCACTGAAAGTGTGAGCCCAATAAACCTCTCCTTTTAGTTATAAGCACTCTGTCCCAGTGACAACAAAGTGACTGATCCATAATATTTTTTAATGATAAAGTCAGAGTCCTATACTAACAGAAGAAACTTTAATTTTGGATATTAAGAAAGGCTTTTAAATTGCTACAATGCCCCCACCTATGGTGCCCAGGAGATCACATGTATACAATTTATTTATTTATTTATTTATTTATTTATTTATTCATTATAAATCTTTTATTTTTTATTTTTTTTCTTGTTTCAGAACTTTGTTTGTTTGTTTATTTATTTTTATGGCCAGCTCAGACTGCCCTAAGGGCAGGGCTGGTGCAGCATGTGGTGCTGGGCGTCGAACCGTGGTCCCTGAAGCCACCCAAGCTTTCCTAAGCAGGAGCTTTAGACCACTGAGCCATCCTGCCGGGCCGCATGTATATAATTTAAAAGGAGATCATGCATAGAATTTATACAAATGTGAAGTCCATTTCTTGGCACAGAATACAATTGACTGACTTTTCTGGCTTTTTTTTTTATGGCTGGTTCAGCTTGCCCTGGGGTGGGGCTGGCACAGCACGTGGTGCCAGGGACCTCGGTCCCTGAGGTTGCCTAAGCTTTCCTAAGAAGGTGCTTTAGACCTCTGAACCATCTTACTGGCCCAACTGACTGGCATTTCAAAGCTGTTGTCATAAGATATTTTGGTTACAGATCTGTTTTCTCAGCCCAACTGGAGGAAGAAGTATATGGTTTTCCATCAATTCAGTGATTCCATCTCCAACTGTGATTTGCACAGCAACTGATCCAAATAACGTAGCCCTTGGTGTATACTCACCTGTGAAGGTGGCTATGCCAACCAGAAATTCTACCTGTAGGCCATGGGACTAGAGAGGAATTAGCTGGGGACTGAACCACATGTGACAAGATGGCCATTTCTGTGAACTCTTGATGGCCTCACAGATGACCACAGAGGTACAGGGCTGAACTCTTCCACAGACTTTTAGGTGGTCCTGTGGAGCTTTTTCTTTTTTGAAGTATCAGGCAGTTTGGCTGATTCACTGTCTGTTTCACTGGAAGCCCAAAAGGCCAAGTTCTCTAGATCCGGAAACTGAGAGAGTGGGTGGATCCCACTATTGGTAGGTAACCTGATCTGCCTTTTGTAGCAAGCCAGAAGCCAGATGTCCCCTCCCCTTTGATCTGAATAACACTTTAGGCTGCAGACAATAAGATTGGTTTTAAATTTATTGTCTCTTTGATTTCTGCATTCTAATGCTTTTTAAATTCTTTACACAAGACAGGGCTATATATAGGCAACTGGAGTGGTTCATTGGGGGCCAAAAGAAGAAAAAAAAATGCTAGTAGTTTATGAGCAGTGCTAGGCAGAGCTTGTGCACATTCTCTGTAAGAAAACGAAGCCAACTTTCTTTAGGAAAAAGAACTTTTGCTTTCTAGTCACTTCACTTCAAAATGAATTCTCTCACTTAGACTCCCAGCTGGATCCATGAAACAAGTTTTGCCAAATATCACTCTTTCAAGCTCCAAAGAAGAACCAAATCAAGTGAAGGAGCCCAAATCTCTTTTGGAGGCTCTCTAACCCCAGTGAAAGTTTTATTCCTGTTGTTCCTGATGGCGTAGTCTATTTTAGGCAACCAATCACTTGAGGCCAAAGCTCGATTTCATTAGTTCCTTTGATGTGGAGCTACAAATATCTGAACTCAACCTCACCCTAGTAGGAGGAGTAAAGTGGCATTTGGGAACTTCCTTCACTTACCTTTAAGGGAACAATACTGATGAAGTGCTCAATCAAATGGGTGGAACATTCAGTCTGTCCCCAAGTAGATCTAACCCTGAAGAAATCAGGCTGTTCTGGCAAGTATACCCGGTAATGGCAGGAAAAAGATTCAAATCTTAACAGGCTTCCATTATAGCTGTGGAGCCTCTGGTGTGCCCTGGCCTCTCCTCTTCTCTGTTGGGCTGGGGAGATAGCTCAGTAGAATAAACACCTGCCTGGCAAGAGCAGGGTCCTGAGTTCATTCCCCAGTGTAGGGGGTGGGGGGAGGTGAGGGGCTGGGGGGTGAGGGATGGAAGTACCTCTGTTTTCTCTGCTGTAGTACTAGACATAAGTATACTGCTGTAACAATTGATTAAATTAAAAGGCTTTCCACAGACAGAATCTTACATGCCCCCAATAACCTTTAGGTGGGGAAGTACCTCTGTTTTCTCAGAATCTTACTTGCCCACAATAACCTTCAAGATGAATCTAAATGGGAGGAGTTCAGAGATTCATGGAAGCCTCCTTACTTGACAGCAGCTACCGCAGGGCCAAGATTTAGGGCTCTTCAGCTCTTCTCCAGTGCTTGGCCACTTGAAATTCTCTGCCTCTGTCCTGGGATATCAGAGGACATACCTTCAAGGAACCTTCGCAAATCAGATGCAGCAACCATAGTACAACTCTGATGCTACTTCCCATGAATCCCCCAGGAACTTTTCCTGGAAGAAACACAAGCTACAAAAGCACTGACAGAGGTAAAGGATGAGAAAGCAGAGGAGGAGATGATTCTCTCCCTGAGCTCTGTGATGCAGCTCAAATCTGCAGTGTGGAACAGAGTTCAGGCTGCTCACCTATCAGATTTTCCAGCCAATTTACAATCAGTTTCTTGGATATCAAGTAGTAGGCCATAAACCATTGCTTTCTACTTTATGGTTCTGAAATATGAACTACGGCCACAGCCGAAGCTTTTAAGTCTGATGGTGATGGCTCCCAAGAGAAGCTCTTCAGAAACCTGAAAGGTAGTTAAGGGGGGCTGGCAGACGTGGGAAGACTGCTTACATTGACTGGTTAGGTGTCCCTTGTACGTTTTCATTTCTGAGGGGCTACAAAGCACTTGACTAGATAGTTTGAAGAAAATAAAGGGCTCAACTTACATAGCCAAGAGCATGACCAATCAAATGGTAACTAAAGCATTTTTTTAAAGATTACATTTTATTTTATTTACTTATTTGTAAATTTATTTATTTTTTTGTGGCTGACTCAGCCCAACCTGGGGGCAGTGCTGGCATGGCATGTGGTACCAGGTTGGAACCACAAGCTTAGCTTCCATAAGCTTGCCTAAGTAGGCACTTTAGACCACTGAGCTATCTCACTGGCTCCAAAAGCATTTTTTTTTTTTTTTAAAGAATTTGTGAAGTGAACAACTCCAGGAAATTGTCTGAAGCACCATATAGCAATATGAACTCCCACACAATCAGGGAACTGATCATGTATCTGATCCTGCTCAGGTTTTGAACAGAGATTTCCTAAGTCACCAGGAGTCACTTCTGAGGTGTCCTTCAGGCCCTGGACCTACCTGCTTTTTCTGTACAATGTTATGCTTTTCTGGAAAATTCTTCCTACCTGAATGAAGCCTTTCAGTATGTAGAAAGAACAGCAAATAGTTTCTACTATATGATTAAGTCACTTTGGTGAGTGTCTTAGTTACTCTTCTCTCTTTGTTGAGACAAATACCTGGCACCCAAAATGAAGGGCGAAGTGGCTTATTCAGCTCACAGTTCCTGGAGGTTTCAGTCCATATTCAGTTGGCTCCAAAGCAGAGTGGAACAGGACAGTTCATGGCAGTGGGACAGTAACAAATTGCAACAGAGGCAACCCACAACCAGGGCAACAGAGAGCAACAGAGAGAGCCCGTCTCTTTGTCTCTCTTATGTTACATTTAGGCTCTCTGCCTCAGACCACACTAATAATCCCAGCAGAATTCACACTCATAATCCCAGCAGAATTCACACTCATAATCCCACCAGTACTAAAACAAATAACCTCAGTAGATCATGAATCAGTCTCAAACTCTAGAAGTCCCCATCCCATGATTACATGAGTTTTGAGGGGACAACTAGACCCAAACCATAACAGTGAGTATGAGAAAGAGCCACATAAGGACTATGGACTTTTCTTCCCCATGGAACAGAATACCTCTCTGTGTTCAATTCTTAGAAGCAGGCACTGGTTCTTTGTTCAAGCATACAGGCTCTTTCTCTGACTCCCAACATCATCAGAAAGCAAAGCTAGCCCTTGGGAATCTACTCAGGAGAAACTGCTGTCAGTAACTGAGACTGGCACACAGCAAGGGGATCAATCTCCCAGGCCACAGACAGAAACTGGTAAGTAGCCTATTAGGAATGCAGTCATATAGCAAGAAGTGAGCAGTCTGGTGAGAAAATCTTCATCCATATTTCCAGCTGTCCCACTGCTCCCATTACTATCCGTGCTCACTTTCTATCAGAGTGGCACAGTAGCTTCTCACAGAAGTGCAAAACCTACTGTGACTTATACAAGTAAGGGATCTGGGCTGTGGGCTCTTTATGAGAATCTACTCCTGAAACAATCATACCCAGCCCCCGATCAAAGAAAAATTATCTTCCATGAAACCAGTCTCTGGAGGCAAAATGTTTGGGGACCCCTGGTATAGGGCAATGGCCTTTCTTGTCTTAGGATTCCAATCCATAGGAGACAATAGCTGAATTTTCCATTGCCATCTTTCTCTGGACAAAGATAAAGAAGTTAGTCAGGAGATACCTGTGTCAGTGTACACAATAATTATAAACTGAATCATCGAGTCAACATAATATAGAGCTATTTAATCAGGAAGTGCCACAGGTAAAGAATGTTCCAGGGATATAATACAACTTACTCTTTCTAAAGGGTTAGACTGCGGTACCCTTCGATTTGCAGAACTTTGTAAAGTGGGAAGGTGAATGAGCCTGTAACAAGTGGAGAAATCTAAATGCTCAGGGGTCTCGAGACCTGCCTAAAGACATAGAGCAGAGCTGTGACAAAACTCAGGCCCCTGAGTCCTAAGGTAGTCTGTTCTTTCTTTTTGTTAAAATCACATATGCTGAGCCTCCAGGACTCCTTAGATTTTAAGAAAAACATGACATTGTGTTTTGTTGGAATTCTTTAAAACATATCCTCCCCTTTTGAATCAAGCTTTGTCTTATACAGAACACAGAACAAAATAGAGAGCATGGAGCTATAAAATTAGACCTCTGTAACATTTTCAGCACCAGGGAGGCCTTTTCATACAGCGGCTCAGGGCTGGCATCAAAGACATGAGGTAGAATCACACATCTAGAAAAGCCCCACTCTTTGGTTAATGTTCTGTTACTGCTTTTAAGTTCTTAACAATTTATGAACAAGGGACCCTACATTTTCATTCTGCACTGCGATTATCACATTATGAATCCAGTCACAGTCCCACCCAATCACACCTCCATTTCTTCCCCAAATAACCATTGTCTCAACTTTTATGCTAGTTCTTTTCTTCTTTGTAGTTTTTTCATCTAGTATGCATATGCAAACATTGTAATTTATTTTACATGGTTTTGAATTTTATGTAAATGGAATTCTACAACACATTTTCTTATGTATTTGGCTGGCTTCTTTCAATGAACCTTATTTGTGAAATTCTTCTACATTATTTTATTGTCTCACTCTTACATAATATTCCAATCTATGAATACATCATATTTTTAAAATTCTTATTTGATGAAAATTTGAGATCTTTCCAATTTTTGGCTATGTGGTGGTTTAAACATGAGGGGTTCTCTGAAGACATATATGTTGAGGTGTTAACTTCATTAATAGACTAATTAATTGATGAGTTCACAGTTGAATCAGCTGTTAGGAGGTGGGGTCTGGTTGAAGTGAGTGGGTCCCAGAGGCACCTCCTTTCCCAGGTGCTTGCTTTCTCTCTGGATCTCTTGTGCTCTCTCTCTGCACCCTGTCTTTGCTCTCACATGGTTCATTTTGGTTCGGCAGCTTGCCTCTGCCAGGATCCTCTATATGACATCTCTGCTTCACAGCCAGCCTGCCTTTGGGACTATTAGTCAGTGAAAACCTTTTCTTCTTGATGTTGTATGTATCAGGTATTAGAGCAACAGAAAGATGCTGACTACAGAGTATCATGAGTGAGATTGCTATAAGCTCTGCACCATTCCGTGAGAGTGTATGCACTCATGCTAAGCATTTGCATAAGAATGAAGTTGTTAAGTCATAAGATATGACCTTGATCAACTTGAGTAGATCATGCCAGACTATTTCCAAAGCAATTGTCTCTATTTTAACTTCCTGCAGTGGCACCAGAGAGCTTCTTACTTCACATCTTCACAACCACCTGCTCAGTTTATTAAGTCACTGTGAGATCTCATTGTTATTTCAATGTGAGCTTCTGTGATCAAGAACAAAGTCAATAATATTCTCAGAAATGGGTTGGATCTTCCTTTTGTATACTTTCTTCCTGGCTCTTTCATTATATTAGAGTACTTCATTTTAATTTATAGTAGTTCTTTTTTTCTTTTTTCTTTCTTTTTTTTTTTTTTTTTTTTTTTTTTTTTTTTTTTTTTTTTTTTTTTTTTTTTTTTTTTTTTTGTCTGAGACAGGGTCTCACTATGCAGTCCAGGCTGGCCTTGAGCTCACTTTTGTAGCCCAGGCTGGTCTCGAACTTGCACCGATCCTCCTGTCGCAGCCTCTCGAGTGCTGGGATTACAGGCGTGCGCCACCATGCCCGGCTATAGTAGTTCTTTGTAGTTCTATAGTAGTTCTATAGTAGTGCTAGGTGAAAGAATGGTCTTTATTAGAGCTATGTAGCAAATATTTCCTCCAGTCTCTACATGAAAGGTGAAGCTTATATTAATTTCAGTCTAGTAAAAGTACTTTTATATCCTACTTAAAAATATTTACCTTTTCCAATTCATGAATAAATCTTTTAAAAGGATGATTGTTTTGTTTTCACATTCTGACTTACAAAACACCTCAGACAGATACTTGCATTATAATGTTAGCAAGAGGAAAGTTTAAATCTCCTATACAAATATACCATCATCTCAGACCATTCATTGCAAATACTGTCCTTCTCCCCAGAGGCTGCCCATGCTAACATGTATCTGTATGGGGCTTGTATTGGTCTGGGTTTTACTTAGAGGAACAGAACAGATATAATATAACGAATGAATATTAATACAAAATATACACTACATAAGGAAATACAAAATTGGCTTACAGAGTTAGATGAGGAAGTATGTAGAGTACCGAGGTCTGAACTTCACTGCAGCACTCAGTGTAAGTCTCTATCCATCTGCTGATGGAAGACACTCTTCCATCTGCGATGGAAGACTGAAGTATCTGTAATGGACGTTGAAGAGTTTGCAATGGATGGCGAAAGATCCAAGCTGGAGGATAAAGAGTCTGTGCTGCAAGCCAGACGATGAAGTGCAAGCTGAACGCGAAGACTAAAGCTTCTCCAACGAAGTGAAGTCTTGATTCCTTCCTCAGCCCTTTAAAAAGTCTCTTTGTGCTCAGTCATTCTGACGTAGGCCCCTTGTGCCTCAGGGTGGAGCCAATCATACCCCAGGATGGGCCCTTGATCTTGCTCTAGGAGGGCGCCAATCATATCCTAGGCAGTCCCTGATCATGCTCCAGGGAGGAACCAATTGTACCCCAGGGTGGGACTCCCATGGACAGGGAACTGGGCTGCTGAGTCATCCAGCCAAATTGACACAATGTATCAACCACTACAATCCATCCCTTGTCAACTTGGCATATTTAAACCAGTCTCCAAATACAGAGGTATGCATATAATTACCGCTAACATTGCTATCACTATCCTATGTACAAACAGAAATGTGCTAATACCCTCACCCAAATAGAAGGTAAGTTTTCTTTGCTTATGTGTCAAAATAAACACATGTTTAATAATCCTAGAATCTTGTACTAAATCTATCCATATTATAACAAGACCATATATGGGGGTGAAGTAGTAGTTATAATCCCCTTTTCTGTAGCTGATCATGGGATTGTAGCTGATATTTAGAACTACCTTCTTGTACTACCCATTCTGTATTCCCTTGGCCCTCAGCAAGTACCTCAACAGGTCTTGGTTCTTTCCCTGGCAGAGTGACCCATACCTTCATTCCAGAAGGCTCTGGACCACTTATCATCGTGCCTGTTTTGGATTGTTTTAATTTCCTATTGACTTTAATAATAGGGCATGGCAATATCAATAGGCACCCCAAGGGATCTCCTGCATGCCATGTATATTCTTCATTTCCTCCATTGTGCAGTAGTAGTCCAGTTCCCCTGTATAGTCTGGGTCAGTCGCTCTTGACAACACTGTGATCCCTTTTTTAGCTTGTTTCCTCAGAGGCATAAGGAGTCCAAAGTAACCAGGGAGAAACCTTACCTACCAGTTCAATGGTATCATTGCTGTGCTTCCTGGTACAAGCCTTCCCTACTCTGGGGCTAGGACTTCTAGTCCAGCAGAACATAAGGTTGTGGGTTCAGGAAGCAAGAACTGTGCTAGTGGATCACTAGGTGTAATGGTGAGTGGCACCATTCCTACTTCCACCTCTTGATTCCTGGACCCACGAATCCTGGATATGGGAGACACAGTACCACACAGAGGGTGCTGATTCAAAGTATATATAGCTTTTTGAAGTATCATGCCCCAGCCCTGCAAACTATTACCACCTAGCTCACATTGTGACTGTTTCTAAAAAATACCATTCCACCTTTCTAGCAATCCAGCTGCTTATGGATGGTAAAGAACATGATAAGATCAATGAATTCCATGAGAGTGAGTCCACTGCTTCACTTCTTTGGCTGTGAAATGTGTTCCCTGGTAAGAATTCCATGGTGTGGAATTCCATGGCGATGGATAAGGCATTCTGTAAATCCACGAATGGTAGTTTTGGCAGAAGCATTACATGCAGCAAAGGCAAATCCATATCCAGAATATATGTCTATGTCAGTGAGGACAAAGCGCAGTCCCTTCCATGATAGAAGCGGTCCAACATAATCAAACTGCCACCAGGTTGCAGGCTGATCACCTTGAGGAATGTTGCCACATCGGGGACTCAGTGTTGGTCTCTGCTGTTGGCATATTGCACATTCAGCAATGGCTGGCCAGATCAGCCTTGGAGAGTGGGAGTCCATGTTGCTGAGCCTATGCATAGCCTCCATCCCTGCCACCATGGTCACTCTGTTCATGGGCTTACTGGGCAATGATAGGGGTGGCTGAAGAAGGAGGTTGGCCACTATCCACAGAATGTGTCATCTTATCCACTTGGTTGTTAATGTCCTCTTCTGCTGATGTCACCTTTTGGTGAGTGTTCACATGGGAAACAAATATTTTTACATCCTTTGCCCATATGGAGAGGTCTATCCATATACTTCTTCCCCAAACATTCTTGTCACCAATTTTCCAATCATGTTCCTTCTAGGTTCCTGACCATCTGGCCAAACCACTGGCTACAGCCCATGAGTCAGTATATAGTCACACATCTGGCCATTTCTTTCTCTAGGCAAAATGCACTACAGGTGCACTGCTCGAAGTTCTGCCCACTGTGATGATTTCCCTTCA